>PVIY010005395.1:60196-95095 GCA_004026745.1 Myrmecophaga tridactyla | reverse complement strand
GGGTCTTGATTAGTTTCTGAAGTCCTATAAAAGAGGAAACATTTTGGAGAATGAGAGATTTCAGAGAGAGAGAGCAGAACTATGTGACCACGAGATGCAGAGTCCACCAGCCAGCGACCTTTGGAGATGAAGAAGGAAAATGCCTCCCGGGGAGCTTCACGAAACAGGAAGCCAGGAGAAGATGCTAGCAGATGATGCCATGTTCGCCATGTGCCCTTCCGGCTGAGAGAGAAGCCCTGACTGTGTTTGCCATGTGCCCTCTCACTTGAGAGAGAAACCCTGAACTTCATCGGCCTTCTTGAACCAAGGTATCTTTCCCTGGATGCCTTTGATTGGTCACTTCTATGGACTTGTTTTAATTGGGACATTTTCTCGGCCTTAGAATTGTAAACTAGCAACTCATTAAATTCCCCTTGTTAAAAGCCATTCCGTTTCTGGTATATTGCATTCCGGCAGCTAGCAAACTAGAACACTGGGGCACATTTTACCTCCATCTGTTCACCTGTGAAAGCTAGAGAATGAACGAGTTATCTGTTCCCAATATACAATGTAGAGACAGGTATAGGATAAATATTTCCAGTCCCATAGTGAGAAACTGGAAGGAAAACAGGGGTCATGGGTCCCCAACAATTCTGAATCCCAGCAAGGTATATTCCATTAGATTTCAAGATCTGAGTCATGTATAGAATGATGTTTTGTACTCCAAGCCTGATAAAGCAGCAGCCCTACCCTTTCCAAGTGCTTGCCAGTAGCCATGCTCTCCCCAAACAGGGTGAAGCCTTCACCCTCTTAAGAGCACTGTGGTGATGACCAGAATCTCTGCAATACCTAAGGCACAGACTGTATTCTCTGAGAACACAGGTGTGGCAGCACTCTTCCTAAACGACAGGGCAAAAGGCCTGCTCTCTCCTAGCACTGGGGCAGACTCACCCTTTCCACACACATGGTGCTCTTAAGAGCACTGTGGTGATGGTCAGAATCTCTGCAATACCCAAGGCAAAGGCTCTATTCTCTGAGAACACTGGTGTGGCAGCACTCTTTGGAAACAAAAGTGTGGAAGTCCTGCTCTCTCCAAGCACTGGGGCAGACTCACCCTTCCCACACACATAGGAAACCTACTCTATTGCCCCCCAAAAGATACTTTTGGTCTAGACCTCAGCTTCCATGGTTCTGATCTTGAAGTAATTTTTCCTTCAATTTGTCCCTTCTCTGTCCCTCTTAGTCCAGGCTGGTAGTGGTTCCATTCACACAAATTACATGAGAAACTTGTCAGTTTTACATATAGTACACAGGGGTCCAAACCATCAGACGGTGGTACTCCCCACAGATCCTTCCTGGAAAACTGTACCTCCAATCCTGATTTGCACTAAAATGGCTGACTGGATCCATGCTCAGTTAAACACTCACATGGAGCACTATTCTCTGAGAACTCATTTTCTAGAAGCTCAGAATTTCTAAACCATCAATTTCTGGTTTCTTTGTGCCCAGAGTTCGGTTCTCGGCTTATCCCTTTCCTCTCACATTTTACTATAAGCTGCAAGGAGAAGCCACGCTGCACCTTCCACTCTTAGTTCGAAATCTCAGCTAAGCATCAACTTCACTCTCAAATTCTGCCTTCTATCCAACATTAGAACTCTATTTCACCAATTCTCTGCTACTTGAAAACAAGGATCACCTTTCTTCCAGTTTCTAAAAATACATTCATCATTTCCTTCTGTGCTGGTTTGAGACTACTGTGTACCCCATGTTCTTTAACCCTGATTCAAAATTGCCTGGTGGGATCTTTCAGACTAAGTTGTTTCCATGGAGAGGTGACTCACCCAATTGCGGGTGGGATCTTTTTATTTATTTATTAAAAAAAATTTATTGATAAATCTTCACACACATACAGTCCATACATGGTGTACCATCAATGGCTTACAATATCATCACATAGTTGTGTATTCATCACCAAGATCATTTTTAGAATATTTGCATCACTCTAGAAAAAGAAATAAAAAAAAAACCCCATACATCCCATACCCTTACCACTCCCTCTCACTGACCACTAGTATTGCAATCTACCCAATTTATTTTACCCCTTATCCTCCTTATTTATTTTTTTATTACTCATATTTTTTCACTCATCTGTCCATACCCTGGATAAAAGTAGCATCAGACACAAGGTTTTCATAATTACACAGTCATACTGTAAAAACTATATATTTATACAATCATTTCAAGAATCAAGGCTACTGGAACACAGCTCAAGGGTTTCAGATAATTCTCTGCAGTCACTCTAATACACCATAAACTAAAAAGGAATATCTTTACAATGCATAAGAATAACCTCCAGGATAACCTCTCGACTCTGGTTAAAATCTGTCAGTCACTGAAATTTTATTTTGTTTCATTTTGCTCTTTACTCTTTTGGTCAAGAAGGCTTTCTAAATCCCATGATGCCAGGTCCCAGTGAATCCTGGGAGTTCTGTCCCACATTGCTAGGCAGATTTACACCTCCCTGGGAGTCATGTCTCGTGTGTGTGTGTGTCGGGGGCAGTGAGTTCACTAAGTTGGCTTAGAGAGAAAGGCAACATCTGAGTAGCAAAAGAGGTTCTCTGAGGGTGACTCTTTGGCATAATTGTAAGTAGGCTAAGCCTCCCCTTTGCAGGAACAAATTTCATAGGGATGAACCCCAAGATTGAGGGCTCAGCCTATTGATTTGGTTGTCCCCACTGCTTTCAAGAATATCAGGAATTCCCCAAATGGGGAAGCTGAATATTTCCTCCTTTTGCCCCAGTCCCCTAAGGGGACTTTGCAAATACTTCTTTATTCACTGCCCTGGGATATATTGGGGTATATATAAGTTTAGATCAACTAAATTTACCATAGAAGTTAAATAAGGAAATGCACTAACCAAAATTGTACCAAATAAACATCTCTCCTTTTGGTCTTACACAGAAGTTGAAGTTTAAAAATATGGACACTATCATCCTTTACCCTGTATTCTGAACTATGCCGCTCTTTTGCAGATCAGCTTCATTCATATCTTTAGTTGAAGTCTGATCCCTTTTACAACTTTATAAACAGTTCCTGTATGGGGTAGTGTTGACTTTCATAGCTTCAGAACTCTAACTCTGAGTCTCAGGTGTCACATAAATACCTGAAATTTCTGGGAACAACCCTTATATTCAAACAGCTCACTATCTCAGAATTTAAAAATAACAGTTACAACTCCTGAATATATGTGACTGCTGTAAGAGCTTACAATCTAGGACGCTTTTACAATAGGCTCCAACCTGATAACCCATGCTCTCAACTTCAGTTCACTGAGTTTTTATATTATAGTTAGTCCATATGAGTGAGACATGATAATATTTGTCTTTTTGTTTCAGACGTTTCATTCAACATATACTCCTTAAGGTTCATTCACCTAGTTGCATGCCTCTTCCTCACAACTTCATTCCTTTCTGCAGCCACTCAGTAGTCTGCTGTATATATACACCACAGTTGCCCCTTCTATTTCTCACTTGTGTACCCTTAGGGTGGGTGGAACATTTTGATTAGGTGGTTTCCATGGAGATGTGTCTCCAACCATTCAATGTGGGGTTGCTTGCTGGAGTCCTTTAAGAGGGAACTAATCTTTGGAGATGATGGAGGAATATGAACCCAGGGAAGCCTTAAAACAAGAAGTCAGAAAAGAAACCTAGAAGATGTCGCCATGTGCCTTCCTAGCTGACAGAGATGTCCAGAAGCCAAAGACCCCAGCAGACACCAGCTAAGTGCCCTCCCAGCTGACAGAGGTGTTCTGGATGGCATCAGTCTTTCTTAAGTAAAAGCAACCTACTGTTGGTGCCTTAATTTGGACATTTTCACAGCCTTAGAACCTTAAACTTACAACTTTACAAATTTCCTTCTTAAAAACCATACCATTCCTGGTATAATGCATTCCAGCAGCATTAGCAAACTAAAATACCTTCTAAGGCCTCATAGGAAGTACCTTTAGTGTCATATTTCTACCAATAATCTCTTCAAAGCAATCTAGGCTTTCTCTATCAAGCACCACACAATTCTTCCAGCCTCTACCTATTACCCCATTCCAGGGCCTTTTTTCTCCCACATTTAGGTATTTTTAATAGCAGCAACCCACTCTTTTAGTACTAAAATCTGTTCTTATTTCCTAGACTGCTTAAGTAAATACCATGAAATGGGTTGGGTTAAACAATGGGAATGTATATGCTCACAGTTTTGAAGCTGGGAAAATATCCAAATCAAGGTACCATTAAGATGATGCTCCCCAAAGACTGTGGAGTTATGGGGCTGGCTGCTGGTGATCTTTGGTTTCTCTGTCACATGGTAAGGTACATGACAGTGTCTACTAGTCTCCCCCTTCTCTTCTGGGTCCCAATGAAGTAGCTTCTTATGGCTTTCTTTCCTTCCATATGAATTTTATTTTCTTTTGATGGAGTCCAGCAATAGGATTTGAGGTGGCATGCATCTTAACTGAAATTAACTACTATCAAAAGGTCCTACTTATAAAGAGTTTACATCACAGAAGTTGATTAGATTTAGGAACATGTTTTTTTTCTGGAGTGCATACAGCTTCAAACCACCAAACTGTGTAAGCATCACCACTGTCTAATTTTAGAACCTCTTCATCACCATCTAAACAAGTCTGCACCCTTTGGCAATCATTCCTCATTTCCCCTCTCCTGGCGACTGTTGGTCCACTTTCAGTCTTTATGGATTTATTGATTCTAGACACCTCATTTAAGCAGAGTTACACAGTATTTGACGTTTTGTCTGGCTTCTTTTACTTAGTATGGTGTTCTTAGGGTTGGTCCGAGTGTGATATATATTGCAACTTCATTCTTTTTTTTTTTTTTTTTTGACAAATAGAGTCCCATTGTGTGGACTGAATGCATTATGTTCGTCCATCTGTCTGTGGGTGGAAATTTGGGTTATTTCCACCTTTGGGCTATTGTAGCTAAGGCTGTGAATATTTGTGTACATGCTTCTGTGTGGATCAACATATATGGGTATGTATGTGCTATTCTCATAATTAAATGTATATTGAAAAGTAAAAAAAAAAAAAAAAGATGTAACAATCCCAAATATGTATGTGCCTAATAAAAAAGCTTCAAAATGCATGAAGTAAAAACTGACAGAACTGAAAGGAGAAACTGAAGAACTTAAAATTTTAGTTAGAAATTTCAACATTCTTCACTTATTGATTGGTAGAACAACTACACAGAAAATTTAACACTAAACCAATCTGATCTCATTGTCATTTATCTAACAATCTACCCAGTAACTGAAGAATACACATTCTTTTCATGTACACATGGAGTATTCACTAAGACAAAGCATATTCTATACTGTAAACTGGCCTCAATCAATTTACAATGACTGAAATAATGCTGGTGATATTCCTTAGCAAGAAGGAATTAAATAAAAAATAAATAACAGAGTAGGGTGCAAGGGTAGTTCAGTGGTAGAATTCTCATCTGCCATGCAGGAGACCCAGGTTTGATTGCTGGCCCATGCACTTCCAAAAAAAAATATATATATATCAACAAATGGTGCTGCAATAATGGGATACTCACATGGAAAAACAATGAAATGTGACCCTCATCATTCAGAATGCAAAATAAATGCATGAATGTATAACAGAAAAATACCTGAACCCCTCCCAAATATTTTTAAAATTAAATAACATACTTCTAAACAACCAAGGGTGATAGAATACAGTCACAAGGGAAATTAGAAAATATTTTGAATGGAATAAACATGAAAATACAATATATCAAAATTTGTGGGAGGAGCTTAAACAGTGTTAAGAGGGAAATAAATACATAGCTCAAATATATTGGAAAAGAAGAAATGATTAAAATACATAATCTAAACTTCGATCTTAGAAATACAGAAAAAGAAGAATAAATTAACCCCCAAATAAGCACAAAGAAGGAAAGAGCATAAATCAATGAAAAATAGAGGAAACGAAAGCAAGAGCTAGTTCTTAGGAAGAATAATATGAAATTGATAAACCTCTAAGCTATATATGAAAAAGGAAAAAAAAAGACAAATGATTAATATCAAGAATGAAAGAGGGTACATCATTACAGACGTATTATGTATGAAACATAATAAACAGTAAATACTGTAAACAACTTTGTTAATAAATTTGATGACTCAGATGAAACATACAAATTCCCTTTAAGACTACTAAAGCTTTCTCTCTCTCTCATAAAAAAAAAAAGATACCCTGAATAGTCCTATATTAAGGAAACTGAATTCGTAGCTTAAAACCTTCACACAAAGTAAATTCCAGGCCCAGGTGGCTTCATTATCAAATTTTAGCAAACATTTAGGGAAAGAATAATACCAACTCAACATAAAACTCTTCCCCAAAACAGAATAGGGGACACTTCCCAACTCATTTTATGGGGCTTTTATTATTCTGATACCAAATGTGACAAAATCATTACAAAGAAACTACAGATCAATACGCTCATAAACAGATGCAATGTTCCTTTAGAAAATTTTAGTAAATTAACTCCAGCAATATTTAAAAAGAATATATCATGACTAAGTGGGGTTCATCCCAGGTATGGAAACTTGATTTAACATCCTAAAATTAACCATTGTAATTCACCATATTAATAAACTAAAAGACTCCAATATATACTCTCAATAGATGCAGAAGAAATATTTGGCAAAATTCAACACTCTTTCATGACAAACAATTTAAACAAACTAAGAATAGAAGGGAACTTCCTCAACCCAATAAAAGGCAGACCATGGTTAACATCATACTTAATCAAGAAAGATTGAATGCTTTGTCCCTGCTACTGGAGATGAGGTAAGATGTCTGCTCTCACCACTTTTATTCCTAGATAGTGCAATAATGAAAGAAAAAGAAATAAAAGGTATACTGATTGGGAAGTTCATTAGTTTGTTAAATGCTGCCAGAATGCAATATGCCAGAGACAGAATGGCTGTTTAAAAGGGAACTTATTAAGTTACAAGTTCACAGTTCTAAGGCCAAAAAAATGTTCAACTAAGGCATCCAGGGAAAGATACCTTGACTCAAGAGAGGCAAATGGGTCCAGAATACCTCTGTCAGCAGGGAAGGCAAGTGGCAGTCATATACTGGTCCTTAGCTTTTGGTTTCAAATAGCTTCCCCAGGGGCATTGTCTTTCTGCATCTTCACCTGAGATTTTTACAAAATGTTTCCCATTTTAAAGGCCTCCAGTAAACTAATCAAGACCCACCTTGAATGGGTGGGGTCACATCTTCACTGGATCAGAAAGCCACACCCACAATCGGGCATGCCACACCACCATGGAGTAATCTAATTAAAAGGTTTCCATCCTACAATATTGAATCAGAATTAAAGGACATGGCTTTTCTGGGGTACATAACACTTTCAAAACCATATAGGAAGGAAGAAATACAATTACTTTTATTCTCAGACAGTATGATCATCTATGTAGAAAATCCTAAGGAATCTACAAAAGAGTTACGAGAACTAGTAAATAACTTTAGCAAGATTACAGGTTACAAGGTCAATTTATAAAAACATACGTATCTTAATATCCTAACAATAAATAATTCGAAATTGAAGTTAAAAACCATTCCATTTACAAAAAATATAAGATATGAAGTACTTAGGGATAAATTTAACAAAATATCTGCAAGATCTGTTACAGAAAGAAAATTTAAGACTATTAACAACAATAATTAAAGACCTAAATAAAAGGCTATAGATAATATGTTCATGGATTAGTATTGCTAACATGTCAATTCTTCACCAGTTGATTTATAGATTTAACACAATTCTAATCAAAACCCCAGTAGGCTTTTTTTTAAAATAATCATTTTCATTAGAGAAGGCTTACAGAAAGATTATACAGAAAATAGAGTTCTTACACACCTGCTCTCACTTTAAACATTTTGCATTAGTATGGTACCTTTATTACAACTGTCGAGAGGATATTATTATAATTGTATTATTAACTATAACTCATGGTTTAACTAAGGGTTCACTTTTAAAACACTGTGTTGTATTGTTCTATGCTTGTTTTAAATTTAATTTTTATTCTAGCCACATATACATCCTAAATTCTCTCCTTAACCATATTCAAATAAACAATCCACTGCTGTTGATTACATTCACAATATTGTGCTACCATCACCATCATCCATTTTAAGCCCTAAATTCCTATTCTGTATCCCCACCCCATCCCCTGGTAACGTTTATTCTAGACTCTGACTCTCTGAATTTGCTTATTCTGTTTCAAATCATTGAGTTCATATAATATTGTCTGTGTCTTATTATTCTTTAATAACCATTGTATGCATGATTATGTCCTCAATCTCTTTTCTTATTTTGTATACTTGTGCTCAGTCTCTCTAAAAAATTATGAGACACATACAGCAACTGTTAAAAAAGTTGAGAAAATGATCAAACTTTGACTAGACATATGAATGAAACAGATATGGATGGGACTTAGGTAAATCAGAATACTGGGTAAAGGATGATATAGTCTATATTTTAAAACTTCAACTCCTCTGTGAGACCAAAGGAAGAATGTTTATTTGGTACAAAATTTCTATTTTGGTAGTGCATTATCTAATTAAACATGTATGTTCAGTTTATTCAAACACCATAATTACATGGAAACTGGAATAGGGAGTGAGATCTCATTGATTTATACAGGTTACTGTGATGCCCTGGTACATCCCAGAGTACTTTGGGCAGAGAACAAAAAAAGTATTTGCAAAGTCCCCTTGGGCGACTAGGGAGAAAGGAGGAAATATTCAACTTTCCCATCTGGGAAACTCCTTATATTCTTGTAAGCAGTGGGGGCAACAAATTCAATAGGTTGCACCCTCAGTCTTGGGTTTTACCCCTATGAAACTTATTTCTGCAAAGGAGAAGCTAACTCTACTTATAATTATGCCTAAGGGTCACTTCCAGAGAACCTATGCTGTTGCTCAGATGTGGCATCTCTCTCTAAGCCAACTTGACAGGTGAATTCACTGCCTTCCTCACTATGTGGAACATGACTCTGAGGGGTGTAAATCTCCCTGACATCATGGGACATGACTCCCGGGGATGAGCCGGGACCTTGGCATTATGGGATTTTAAGAAAGCCTTCTTGACCAAAAAGGGGAAGAGCGAAATGAGACAAAATAAGTTTCAGACTTTCAGGAAGATGGCCGAATAGAGTGGCTCGAGATAAGCCCTGCTCCACGGAAAAGTTAGAGAAAGGACAGGAGGATGACGGAGGCGGTGATCCAGGAGAGAGAGCCTTCTGCACCACATGGGACAGTTTGGTTGCAGAGGCCGAGGAAATGAGAGGCAGAAAGCTGGAGCCTGGTGCAGAAGTGTGGAGCCCGTAGGAGTGAACGGATGGGAGCCCAGGACTAGGAAGTCAGCCAGGCTGCATTCCTTGGGTGTGCTACCCTCAACAGTGCAGTCCCATGACTGGTGACTCACCCCATACCCCACGCACCCAAACCCTGTCACCGGCTCCCATTCCCTATGCTCCAGGCACCCCCGCCCCACCAGTGCCCAGTGCACGTACATGCCTCATACCCCCACCAAGTACAGCCTAATCCACTTCTCCTGCACCCCTCCTGAGCACTACCTCCCCCTCCCTATTTCCCACAGGCTGTGGCCAGTGCGTAAAGGCCGTGGGCACTAACCTCCATACTTAGGCTACACCGGCCCCCCTGCCCATAGCATTACACAACCTCACTCCATGCCCACTGAGCTCTGTGCATTCGTGTATGGCACTCCCAGGCCCACACATGTGCACGGGCTCCCAATCATGTCAATCAACTCTGGGAACCTCACTTTACAGAAGTCCCAGAACTGTGAATGTGCATGGCCCTCAGCCTCACTTTCTAGCTCTGAGAAAGTGCCGACCTGTGCAGCTGGGTCACATCTGCCCCCAATCCATGAAGGCATAATGCTGACCTGCTGCCACAGTTCTATGCATGCGCACAAAGGGCCCAATGCCTTAGACCAGCACACACCAGGGTTATGCCCCCCAGACCGGTGCACCTGCACAGCAATATCCTCTCTGGCTGCTGGGTGCCCATGTTCACAAGTATCAGTGTAACATCCCCAACCGGGGCATATACCTGTCCCAAAACAAATCACCACACTGAGTGCCCCACCCCGTGCCCTGTTCCCTGCTGTACAATCATCTTGCAAGCACAAGGCCTTAGACTACTGAAAGAAATCAACCTCCAAAGTAAATCAATCAAGACATTTACATGCCACAAAGACAGTAGAAAATCTCTAAGCATATCACAATGCAGACAGATATAGCCCTGCCTAATGACCAAATTAAAACACCAGAGGAGACACAGACAATGGAACAACTAATCAAAGATGCTCATACAACTCTACTTAATAAGTGGGGTAGCAAATGACGTAAAGGAGACCAAGAAGACAGTAAAAGAGCATAAAGAGGAATTTGAAAGAATAAATAGAAAAATAGCCGATATCACAGAGATTATAGACTATGTTGACCAAATAAAAAACATACTAGAGGCAAGAAGAGAGAATAAGTGATATAGAGGACAGGATAACTAACTTTGAAGACTCAAAAGAGCAAATGGCAAAAAAGATGGAAAAAACTGAATTGGGACTCGGAATTGATAGAAAAGCAAAGTGCATAAATATAAGAATCACTGGTGTCTGAGAAGGAGAAGAGAGGAGTAAAGGCTTAAGAAGAGTAGTTGAAGATATAAAGGGGGAAAACTTCCCAACCCTCATAAAGGACATAAATATACAAGTCAAAGCCCAGTGAATTCCAAACAGAATAAATCCAAACAGGACTTCCCCAAGGCACATACTAATCAGTCTGTCAAATACTGAAGAGAAGTAGAAAATCCTGAAAGTGGGAAGAGAAAAACAATGTACTATATATAAGGGAAACCAAATAAGATTGAGTTCAGACTACTTAATTAGCACCCTGGACTTAAGAAGGCAATGGTATGATGTATTCAAGATCCTGAAAAAGAAAGACTTCTAGCCATGAATTCCATACCCAGCCAAACTGTCCTTCAAAACTGAGGGAGAGATTAAAGTTTTCAAAGACAAAGAAGTTCTGAAAGAATTTGTGAAAAAGAGATTGGCCCTACAAGAAATAATAAAAGGAGTTCTGCTGATTGAAAAAAAAAAAGACAGGAGAGGGAGGTCTGGAGGAGGGCACAGAATTGAAGAGTATCACTGAGGGTAACTGAAAGAATGCAAAGAGAAAGAGGGAAAAGAATATATAGATCTGATAAATAAAATAAAAAAGATAAGATGGCAGAATCAAGAAATGCCTTTTCAGTAATAACTTTGAATTTTAATGGACTAAACTTACTAATTAGAAGATACAGATTGGCAGAATGGATTAAGAAACATAATCCAGCTATACACTGCTTACAAGAGACTCATCTTAGACTCAAGGATACAAATAGATTGAAAGTGAAAGGATGGAAAAAGATTTTCCATGCAAGTTGTATCCAAAAGAAAGCAGGAGTAGCTATACTAACATCAGACAAAATAGAATTTAAATGTAAAGACATCACAAGAGACAAAGAAGGATACTATATACTAATTAAAGGGTCAATTCACCAAGAAGATATAACAATCATAAATGTTTATGCTCCCAATCAAGGAGATCCAAAGTACATGAGACAGATACTGGCAAAACTGAAAGGAATGAAGATGTTTCAACAATAATAGTAGGAAACTTCAATACACCACCTCCTCTATAGACAGAACAACCAGATAGAAGATCAACAAGGAAACAGAGAAGTTAAATAACTTGATAAATGAATTAGACCTAACAGACATATATAGATGATTGTACCCCAAAACACAAGGATATACATTCTTCTCTACTGCTTATCTATTCTCCAGGATAGATCATATGCTGGGGCACAAAATAGGTCTTCATAAATTTAAAAACATTGAAATTATCCAAGGCACTTTCTCTGATCACAATGGGATGAAGCTGGATCTCAATAACCACCAAAGAATGAGAACATTCACAAGTATATGGAGATTAAATAACACACTCTTAAACAACCAGTGGGTCAAAGAATAATGGCTAGAGAAATCAGTGCTATCTGGAGATGAATGAAAATGAGAATACAACTTATCAGAACTTATGGGATGTGGCAAAACCTGTGTTGAGAGGGAAATTTATTGCCCTAAATGCCTATCTTAAAAAACAAGAAAGAGCAAAAATCGAGGACTTAACAGCACACTTGGAGGAACTTAGAACAGCAAACTAACTCCAAAGCAAATAGAAGAAGAGAAATAAAGATTAAAGCAGAGATAAATGAATGGGAGAACAAAAGAACAATAGAAAGAATCAATGAAAGCAAAAGTTGGTTCTTTGAGAAAATCAATCAAATTGATAGGTCCTAGCAAGACTGGCAAAGAAGAAAAAAAGAGCAAGGATGCAAATAAACAAAATCAGAAATGAGAAGGGGTATGTTACCACAGACCCTGAAGAAATAAAAGAAATCATAAGATGATACTATGAACAACGATACGTCAACAAACTAGACAACTTAGATGAAGTGGCCAAATTCCTGGAGACGCACAAATATGCTACACTGACTCGGGAAGAAACAGAAGATCTCAACAAACTGATCACAAGTAAAGAGATCAACCAGTCATCAAAAAAAACCTTCCTACAAAGAAAAGCCCAGGGCCAGATGGCTTCACAGGGGAATTTTATCAAATATTCCATAAAGAGCTAACATCAATACTGCTCAAACTTCTCCAAAAAATTGAGGAAAAAGGAATTCTATCTAACTCATTTTCTGAAGCTAATATCATTTTAGTTCCAAAACGGGGTAAAGATGCTATAAGAAAGGAAAACTACAGGATAATCTCCCTAATGAACATAGATACAAAAATTCTTAATAAAATTTTAGTAAATGATTCCAACAGCACATCAAAAGAATTAAACGCCATGACCAAGTGGGGTTTATACCAAGAATAGAAGGATTGTTCAACACAAGAAAATCAATTAATGTAATACAGCACATTAACAAAATGAAAGGGAAAAATCACATGATCATCTCAATTGATGCTGGAAAAGCATTTGACAAAATTCAGCATCCTTTTCTGATAAAAACACTCCAAAAGATAAGTATCAAAAGTAACTACCTCAATATGACAAAGGGAATATATGAAAAACTGATAGCTAGCATCATTCTCAATGGAGAGAGACTGAAAGCTTTCCCCCTAAGATCAGGTACAAAACAAGGATGCCCACTGTCACCACTATTATTCAACATTGTGCTAGAAATTCTAGCTAGAGCAATCAGGCAGGATAAAGAAATTAAAGGCATCCAAATTTGAAAGGAAGAAGTAAAACTCTCATTATTTACAGATGATATGATACTATACTTGGAAGATCCTGAGAAATCTACAACAAAGTTACCTGAGCTAATAAATTCAGCAAGGTGGTGGGATATAAAATTAATGTGCAAAAATCAGTAATATTTCTATACACAAGCAATGACCTAGCTGAGGAGTCAGTTCAGGAAAAAATTCCATTCAAAATAGCAACTGAAAGAATCAAGTACTTAGGAATGAACTTAACTAGGGATGGAAAGGGCTTGTACAAAGAAAACTACATAACTTTGCTGAAAGAAATCAAAGGGTCTCTAAATACGTGGAAAGACATTCCCTGATCATGGACAGGAAGGCTACATATAGTTAAGATGTCAATTCTCACCAAATTGATCTACAGATTCAACACAGTACCAATCAAAATTCCAACAACCTAGTTCGAAGATTTGGAAAATCTCACTACCAAATTCATCTGGAAGGGAAGCAGACCCCAAACAGCTAAAAGCATCCTAAAAAAAGAAGAACGAAGTGGGAGGATTAACACTCCCTGACTTTAAAACCTATTATAAAGCCAAAGTGGTCAAAACAGCATGGTACTGGAACAAAGATAGAATTGACCAATGGAATCAAATCAAGAGTGCAGAAAATAGACCACCAAATCTATGGGTAACTGATTTTTGAGAAGGCCCCCAAATCCTCTGAACTGGGATAAAATAGTATTTTCAATAATTGGGCATGTGAGAACTGGATATCAACAGCCAAAAGAATGAAAGAGGACCCCTATCTTACACCCTACACAAAAATTAATTCAAAGTGGATCAAACACCTAAATATAAGAACTAGCACCATAAAGCTTCTAGAAGAGAATGTAGGGAAATATCTTCAAGTTCTGGTAATAGGAGGTAGCTTCCTAAACTTTATGACCAAAGCACAAGCAACAAAGGGAAAAATAGATATGTGGGAACTCCTCAAAATCAAATGCTTCTGGACTTCAAGACTTTTCAAAAAGGTAAAGAGGCAGCCAACTCAGTAGGAGAAAATACTTGGAAATCACATATCGGAAAAAAAGTTTGATTTCCTGTATATACAAAGAAATCATACAACTCAACAACACAAGAACAAAGAACCCAATTATAAAATGGGCTAAAGATATGAATAGGCATTTTTCTGAAGAGCAAATACAGATGGCTCAAAAGCACATGAAGAGATGCTCATTTTCATTGGCTATAAGGCAAATGCAGATAAAGACTACAATGAGATCCACGTGACACCTATAAGAATGGTTGCTATTAACAAACAGGAAACTATAAATGTCAGAGAGGATGTGAAAAATGCACTGCTGGTGGAAATGTATAATGGTGCAGCCACTATGGAAGACTGTTTGGCAGTTCCTCAAGAAACTAAATATTGAGTTGTCCTATGACCCAGCAATAACAGTACTTGTTATATACCCAGAAGAGCTGAAAGCAGTGATACGAACAGACATTTGTACACTGATGTTCATAGCAGCATTATTCACATTCAATACAAATACCGAACAACAGACAAAAGGATCAACAAAATGTGGTATATACATATGATGGAATATTATACCGCAGTAAGACAAAATGACGTTCTAAAGCACATGACAAGATGGATGAGCCATGAGGACATAATGCTGAGTTAGCCAGACACAAAAGGAGAGATACTGTATGACTCTACATTTAAGATCAGGATAAAGGTATAATTAGAGGCTTATAATACAGAATATAGGGGCCTTAGAGATACATAGACGCTAGAGATGGGTGAAGCATTAGCTAATGAGGTTGAAGTTCAATGAAAGGGAATAGACAGGAGTGAAGGTGGTTCTCTAGTGGGTATAAGTAATATTACCATATTGAAGACAAACAAGATTGAAAGGGGTTGTATAGACCTATGTGTCCCACTGATTAAGACTAGAAATCCAAACTAGTTCTTGCAAGAATTACTTCAAAGATATGACTCTTGTATAAAGAGTGTTTAAGTCCAGGGTACAGGGGGAAAACTGCTATTGCACGCTATGAGCTATGTTCAAAAGGAAACCATCAGCACTACCACAGTAATTGCAGAAGTAAATAGTGGTGGGAGGGACAAGAGTTAAGAGGAGGTATAGATTTCCTATTTGGTGAGGGTGTGTTTATTGGTTTTCTTTCTCTTGGGAACAATGAAATTATCTAACATTGAAAATGTTGATGGACTGTGGACTTTGGGCCCTCTACAAGATGCCTGATGAATGCAGGGGGCTAAAGGATGCACTGATGGAGAAGGAGATTGGCAAATGATGGAGTATACTTATGAACAAAGGTTGAGCTGCTACAAAAAGGAACAAAGTCATGAGGCATGCAATGATGTGAATGAACATGTGGGACATTTGGTGAGACAAAATAAGCCACAAACAAAAGAACATGAATGGTATGGTCGCCTTTAGAAAATGCTTATAAGACAACAGGGGCCTAGATTGTAAGCTTTTAGAGCAGACACATTAAGTCTGGAGTGGTGATTATTATTTCTGGATTTTGAGAGGCTGTTTTATTTATATAACCTGGTATTTAGAGAGAAGAATGAAGCCGAACAGGTTGGGGTTAAAATAATTCAGAACATGGGGTAAGGAACACAATGTCTATATTTTAGAACCACACATACTCTTTGAGACAAATGGAAGAAAGGTTTATTTGGTCTGGAATTGAAAGCTCCTGTTGTGCATAATCCAATTCAACCTATCTGTATAGCTCATTTGAACAATGGAAACACCAGTAGCACAGAATAAGGAAGATGTCCTTTAATCCTGTATAGATTACTGTAATGCCTGGATGCATCCTAGAATATATTAATAAAGCAGAAAATCAAAAAATATTGGCAAAGTCCCCTGAGGGATGGGAGAAAAATACGGAACTATTAAACTTCACCGTCACGGAATCCCCTGATACTGTGTCAAACTTTAGGGATACGCAAATCAATAGGCCATGCCCTCAATCAGAAGGCTTACTCTCGTGAAGCTTATGTAGGTAGCAGAGAAGCTTAGACTACCTATAGGCATGCCTAAGAGTTACTTCTGAGGACCTCTGTTGTTGCTCAGATGTGGCCTTAGTCTCTCTAAGCCCAACTCTGCAAGTGAAATCATTGCCCTCCCCACTACATGGGACATGTTATCCATGGGTGAAAGTCTCCCTGGTGACGTGGAAGATGATTCCCAGGGATGGATCCAGATGGGGCACTGTGGGATCAACAATTCCATCCTGACCAAAGGGGGAAAAGAAGTGTAATTAATAAAGTATTAGTGGCAGAGAAGAGTTCAAATAGTCGAGAGGCTACTCTGGAGGATGCTCTTACGCAAGCTTCAGTTAGACTTTGCTACCTATCATAACCTACCAACCCCCAACTAGGACCATTCCAGCCAATCCTAAAGAACACCCAGGGCAATATATAAGATTCCACAAGGGTTCTATGCACTAGCGTAACTTTCCAGAAACCTACAACCTCCAGATGGGTCCCTGGTCCAGATAAGTCCTGAAACCTAGCTCAGCCTCTCCAGAACATCAGATAGTTCCATCTCCCTACCCTATATTAGTGACAGACCCTTCCAGTATGAAACATTTAGAATGGCCATAGCCCAACCACCCCGAAAAAGAGGGATGGAAAGATGAAAGGCGATGGTGGAGTTATACAGAGAAGACAGGATTTAACAAATGAATATGAATGCTGAATCATTAAATTGATCTCTCTTTTAGTCTCCAGTATTTTATAGCAGCTAGAAGTAAAAACCTAAAATTGTGAGATTGTAACACATGTCAAAGTCTGAATTATGTTCTACAGCTAATTGTGGTGCCGTGCTTTGAAATTTATAGCTTTTTTGTATATATGTTATTGTTCTCAAAAAAAGAAGGAAAAAAGTCGATTGTGATGATAAAAAACATTTAAGCCCTCTAGCCTCCTATATTCTGGGGCAGCTAGAAGGAAAGATATGAGAAGATAGTATAGTTGTCCATCACAAACTCTGGGATCTGTTGTGTAAACATGCTGCTATGAACATCAGTGTGTAAATGTCTGTGTGTGTCACTGTTTTCAGCTCTTCAACTACCTGTTGAAGAGTACTTTGAAAACTGCTGTTTTGTTTCTTTGCTTTGTATATATGTTATTCTATACAATATAAAAAGTTTTAAAAAAATAAAGTATCAGTGGCTGGGAGGTTTCAAAGAAAGAAGAGAGGTTATCCTGGAGGTTATTCTTATGCATTATATAGCTATTCCTTATTGGAGTGGCTAGAGAAAATTTCCTCAAAATGTTAAACTGTATTGAAGATGATTGTGTAACTGTACAGATTTTACAATGTGATTGTGAAAATCTTGTGGCTGATGCTCCCTTTATTCAGAGTATGGGCAGATGAATAAAAAGTTAAAGACAAAAAGTGAAAAAATAGTGGGGGTAGGAATAAGGGTAAAAAAATTTGGTAGGTTGCAATACTAGTGGTCAGTGAGCGGGAGGGGTCAACGGTACAGGCCATATGTTTTTTTCTTTTTATTTCTTTTTCTGTAGTGATGCAAATGTTCTAAAAATGGTAAATTCATGGTAAACAAATACACAACCCTGTGATGATATTGTGACCCACTGATTGTATTCTTTGGATGGACAGTATGGTGTGTGAAGATATCTTAATAAAAATATTTTTTAAATTATGGGATAAAATAATTAGATCTCTTTATAAGAATATGAATGTTTTCTAACAAACTTCCTGATGAGTTAAAATGAATATCATCTCAGGCATATCCTCTCAAATATGGAATGATAGTTACCTTTATATATTTCTAATATAAAAATGGCTATTTTTATATATTTGTAAGCTGCTTACCAACATTTTAAAATAAAAATACCTTTTTTGATCAATTTCTTGTTGTTGCTTAACATGTTTGTTCTCGAATTCACGAATATTTTCCACTCCAATTTCTTCACAAAAGTGTTTGAAAATATCATCTTCTACCTTTTAAATTATTGTAAAACAATTGGTTTAATAATTAGTTTTAAGAAAATATACAGATAATGTTTACATCTCAGTTTCCCTATAAGAATTTCATGGATTAGGCCTCAAACTAATCCCAAGAAGCACTACTGGATTCTGAGGAGCCAGTGCTCATTTTCCTTCTATAAACCAAGCTGAAACATTTTCAATTTTCTTATTCTAAAAACTAAATGGGAGGGCAGACCACAGTGGCTCAGTGGCAGAGTTTCCACCTGCCATGCTGGAGACCCTGATTCAATTCCCGGGGCCTGCCCATGAAAAAAAGGAAAAGAGAAGAAAAACTAAATGGAAAAGCCCATAACTAGCTTTATTAAACTTTTGGCTTTATGAAATATTTAATACAAAACTGGAGGGATTCCATTTACACTAACTACACCAAAATGTAACATTCTACATAAATATCTTTTATATAAGAGTAATATGAAAGACAGGCAGCATGAAACCATGAGGAATAGATCATAAAACAGAGTCAAAATGGACCGGAAAAACTACAATGAACCAACAAAATAAAATTTAACATCAGTATTTTTTTAGCTCTGCTTTTATGTACACATTATAAGATAAGAGGGACCTGTTTTTAATGGCAAGACATGTCAGGATTTTAGTTGACTATAAATGAAATATGAATGAGAGAGATATCATTGCTAAAATAGCTGATGCAGAAGTAGTAAGCTACAATTAACATAAGTAGTTAACTTTCCAAATAGTAGAAAGTCATAGTTGTATGCATAGAGTTCCATCGTAATCTGTACTGGTCAGATAATATCCTGACATGATGCTTTGTTTGGGTATTGACAAACAATACAGCATCCAGAGGGTAGTTATTAAAGCCAGTCTTAAATCTATGATAAATGTGAAATGATGAAGGAAACTAGGGATATATACACTGGAAAAGAGATAACTAAGTAGCATCATAAATACAGTTTCAAATCATGTGATGAAAGGCAGAACTAAATGCAATAGGTAGAAGCTACATGGTGATATTAAGGTAAATAATTTTCTAAGAATGTTTAGAGATATCCAACAGTGGAATGGACTATATCAGAAAGTTCCTGTCTCTTTACAAGTAAGGGCTACCAAATTTTTGTTGCCCCAGAGTCATGCACTGTGTCTGGTATATAACAGATGAGTTCAGAAAATAAATACTGAGTGAATAAGTAACCTTAAAAGATAACTTGATGACAACATTCTGTCCCTCCTAGCTTAAGGGCAACAGGAGAAAGAATGAGTAGGATATGATTTTTATAACATGCAGAAAAAGCTTGGAAAGCATAACAGAGTAACTATGCAATGGTCATTGTCTCCTAAGATAGGTAATAGTGATGCTCAAAAGATAAAAGGAAATTAACTTGGCAAATCAATAAAACTTTACTTACAGCTGTTTCTGATAAGGGCATTGTTACTTATCAAACTTTGCTTTATCACATACTCAAGAAGCTATTATATCTGGTCTAGAACTGTATTTTATATACTATTTAGTAATCAATATAACATTTATGACCTTATCTATTTTTTCTTGAAATTCTTCAATTCTTTGTTGTCGTTCTTTGATTCCTTCATTCAGCATAGTACATTGAGACTTAATATTCAGTAGTTCACTTTGTAGCTGAGATTGTTCCTAATTACAAAAGAGAAAAATTTTCTTTTTAACATGGCTATTTTAGTTTTATAAGGTGAAGCCAAAAATGTGACAAGGATCTTTCAGAGTAAAAGAGGACTCTGGTAAGGTAACATGGAATCCAGTTACAGCTGGATAATAAGATTAACAATTATAAAAATAAAGCAAAACTAAAGAAGTACAATATATTCTAAACCATAGAGTAAAGTGCTATATAAACACAATTCCTGAAATTGGAGCTATGTTCTAGCTCTAAATTTTATCAAATTTAATATAGCCCTAATATTACCCTGTGAAAAGCAGCAAGGTGTTTTTTTTTAATCATCTCTAGTTCACTTTGTGAATATTTGAGTCGTGTATGAGTTCCTTGTACTAGAGTCCGTATTTGTTTCAAATCTGTTTCCTTGCGGAGTGCCTTCATTAAATCCTGAAAAAAAGGAGAAATATAATAAGAACATTTTAAAATAGAAAAGCACTTTCACTTTTCAAAATGCTTTCATATATAATAATTCACACCCCACTTTCCCTTCTGCAGATAAGAGACTGAGCAATTAAAGCTCGTTAGCTATCTGGAGTAATCAAGATGCCATACAGTATTCCCAAAAAACAAATCCACTTCTTAACGGGCAGCAGTTTAGGCATGTGAAAAATGAGGAATGGGAAGTACGAGTTCCACCCAATGCAAATAAACAGCATAAATGTGACCAGATGATACTAGTTTCCTTGCTTTTAGTGCAGTCTGTCTCTTTTTGCTTGCCTTCCTATTCTCTTCTCCCTTCACTCATCATTACTTAACCAAGTTATCTCTCTAAATTTGTTCTTCTGTATTTTTTCTCCAAGCCCTTATAATGATATATGGATACTATGCATATACATATTCACCTACATATATGTTGGCCTTAGTTGTTTTGCAAATTTAGGGTCATGTTGAACACAACTTTTCTGTATCTCGCTTTTCTCTCCCAGTTACTCACGAAAGTCCTTCCACTCAATAATTTAGAGCTTTATCCAAATCAGATAATGCTCTCAATTATTCTTTTAATGGCTGCATATTATTCTGGAGTATGACTGTACCAAAGTTATTCACCTGTTTTCTTAACAGTAGGCATTCACTTTGTTATCAAGTTTTTGTATCACAAACAAAGCTGCAACAAAAATATCTGTGTGCATACCCTCAAGATTTTTTATCTTTTGATTTTTATTTCCATGCAATAGAATTCCCAGAGTGAGACTGCTGAGTCAAAGGTATTCAAGCTTTTTTTTTTTTCTTTTCTTGGCACGGGCAGGCACCAGGAATTGAACCCAGATCTCCCGCATAGCAGGTGAGAAATTGTGCCACTGAACCACCGTTGCACCACCCTCATGTTTTTTATTGTAATAGCTAATACCAGAATGTTTTCAAAAGGCTTTAACAATACACATTTCCATAAAAAATGTACCAGGACCCTTTTCCTTACCTCCCCAACCAGTGACAAGCATTTCATATATATAATTTTCTCCAAGGCTTATTACTGGGTGTAAAGTAATCTTATCAATTTAATTTGTATTCCCCTGCAGACTAGAGAATTTGATCATTTGTCCATGTTTTCTGGCCATAAGGATTTCTTCTTCCCATGAACTGCCTGATCTTATTCTTTGCCCATGTATTTCTATCAGATTGTCTTTTCCATGTCAACTTAAAAAGAGTTCCATGATAGTACTGAATCTATGGTTTTCAATTAAAAATATTTTATAGTTAAGTTTTTAATCCATCTGGAATTTATTTCTATATATTGTATAAGATGGGACACAAAATTACTTTCACCACATGTACCAGCACCATTTACTAAATAAATCTATCCTTTTCATCACCTTAGTTATATACAAAATTGCTGAATATACTTGGCTCTATTTCTGGAATTTCTATTGTTTCATTAATCTGTCTATTCCTATTCTGATACTACATCAATTTGATTAAATGGCTTTTCAAAGTACACTGCGTGCTGAAAGGGGAAGTCCTCCTCACTCTTTTTCGTAACATATATTTTCAACTATTCTCAGGTAATTATTTGTAAGAATTAGAAGATAATTTTAACAAATTAAAAAATTACAGTTAACATTTTAATTAAAAATTGCATACACGTTATATATTAACTGGAGCAGGACTTCTAACCCATGAATATAGTAAGCATGTCTTTCCTTTTAGATGTTATGTCCTTCAGTAAGATTTAGTTTTCTAAAAATATTACTGAGCCTTTATATTTACAGTATTCCTTTTGAATATTTTCCCATTTCTAGGTGCTTCTTGATAATACAGAGAAAAACTAAAGATTTTTGTTCACGTAGCTCTTCCATTCTCTCATTAAATCTAGTGGTTTTTAAACTACCATTTTATTATCAGCAATCAGTTTTTCTTGTTTCAAAATTTTATTTCGTTTTGTACCTAAATGCATTAAAACTTCCAAGACCATTATGGTGAAGGCATTCTGTCTATGTCCTGATTTTAACCAAAATGTTTAAATGTTTTGCCATATAAGAAATAATTTGCTAGATTTTAGTAAGAGGTATTCATTTTTTAAAAATAATTTCTATTAATTATTCTTTTATGTAGTATTTTACTTAGGATCAACTGCTGAATTTTACAAAATGCCTTTTCTACATATGATCATATGATTTTTAGCCTGTCTTTAGTCTATGAGCTGCTGAAGTGAGCATTAGCCTGTCTTTAATTTGTTAATGCAATGAATTATGTTGATTCATCACCTAATACTGAAATACCCAGGCATTCTTCTTTTTCCCCATGCATTCTAGAAACAAACCCTATTCACAAATGTTTTTTATATACTACACTGCTGAATTCTCTATAGTGATACTGTATTTGGAATTTATGCATTTGTGTTCATATGTAAAGTTGGTCTTTCCATTTTTTGTACTATATAATATTTAATATTAAAGCTATGGTAGCTTTATACAATAAACTGGGGAGATTTCCATTTTTTTCAGAGTTCTAGAATGGTTTAAATAACATTAGAATTATATTAGAACTCAACTGTGAACACATATGTTTCTGGAGCTTTTTCAATGATAAATTACTCAACTAACAGCAGCATAAAAATAGGTACGTTTATTTTTCTCACTAGTAAAAGCAGTTTAGTGTGATACAGTGGTTCAACCAGCATTTGGCTTTCAGCTCCTTATAGTACAATGACTTTATCCTCATGCTTGCTGTCTTTTGGTGCAAGACTGCTGCTGCATTTCTAGGCCTTTGAAGCGTTCCACTCAAAAAGAATAACATACAAAAGGGAGCACCACCACTTCTAATTACATCTTATTGGCCTAAACTGTCACATGGACACCCCTCAATACCAGGGAATTTGAGAAATCAAGTCATTTTAGTTTTTATGTTTCTATAATAGAATATTCTATAATAGAGGTAAGAAAGAAGGCAGAGGTTGTGGACGGGGATAAGGTTGGCTAACTATACCACTTTCTGCCACCTCTGTCTTTTCAATTGTTTCGTATTTTTTCTGGTTAATCTTGGTAATTTATATTTTGCTGAAAATCATCCATTTCTTCCAAGTTTTCAATTTCTTTCATTTTTTTTCCTACAGAGTTAGCTGCATGGAGCTTCTCTTAAAATTATTTTAATATTTTTATCCCTGATAATATATAGTGCTGCTTCCCCCTTTATTATGGCTGCAAAGAGTTTAGCTATTCTATTAGTCTTTCAAATGAACCAGCTTTAGATCCATTCATCCTTTTTCTATTTTGAGTTGATTTGATTTCTATTTAATTAATTTCAGCTTAAAAAATAATTCCCTTTTAAAGTTTGAGCTATTAATTTTGTGGTTGTTCTAATTTCTAAAGGCTAATAATTCCCTTATTTTTCCCTCTCTACTTTACAATGAAGGCATTTTCCGTTAAAAGTAGTTTTTGCTGTCTGTCAAAGATATTGATAGGATTTAATGTTCTTGTTCATCTACTACTTTGATCCTAAAGCTATCTACAGGTGCATTTTATAATTTCTATGGACAGCAAGATTTTTTGGTCACTATAATTTCATTAAATCATGATCAGGAAATGTGACCTAAAAAATCTCTACTTTTAGAAAACTGTTGAGGTTTTCATTATGACCTAGTATATGATCAGTTTTTATAAACATTTTGTGGGTATTTTAAAAAATAGCTCACATTTATTTAGCACATATCATTGTTTTATGTAGTTTACATTTTTTATTAAGTTACTCAATCTGCTCAGCAATGCTGAAACAGGTGGTATTATTATCCCCATTCTATGAACAGAGAAACTAAAGCATAAAAACATTTAAGTAACATGCCCAAAGCCACCATGTTAATTAAGTGGTAAAACTAGGATATATATTTAAGTAATTTGGTTCCAGATCCCCTGCTTTCGTCAAACTACTATGCTACACGGTCTCCAAATAAATCTACTACAATACATTTATTATGTATTAATTCATCTAGGTTCTTATTGTTTCTGTCTACTAATTCTGTCCAATTTCAAAAAAGATACAGTGAAATGGATGTCTCACTATAATTTTATTTATTTTAAGTATTCTTTCTTTAAATATTTAGGTACTATGCAAACAGGTTTACAATGAAGGTTTTTGTCTTTTGTTACACAATGTCCTTCCTTCATTCAATAAATATTTACTGAAAGCTTACTGTATGTGAGGATTTTAACCTTAAATTTCACATTGTCTGATATCATCACTCCTGCTTTCTTTTTGCTTGTATTTGTTATATGAATTTGTTGCTCCTGCTTTCTTTTTGTTTATATTTGTTAGATGAGCAGCCCATTACTTTAAACACTTAATTTTAAGAGGATTTCTTATAAACAACATTTAGATGGGAAAAAAAAGACATTTGTTTTTAACCTATTACAGTCTTAGTCTTTTAACAGGAGACTTAAATCTATTCATGTTTACATTTTATTCCCTGAATCTCTAGGTTTTTAGTATTTTGTTCTTTTCATTCATTATTTTTGTTGCTATGTTAACTTAGAAGTTCTAGTGTAGTTTATGACACTCTAGTCCCACTCTTGTCCCTGCCAAGATACACATTTAGAATATTATTTCCTGTCTTATTCACAGTTGAGACCTCTGGAACACATTTACCCCCTCCTCCATCTCTAATTCCTAGGTTTTGCTGAGTTAGTATAGAATATTATTAGTTAATTATAATTAGATTTCTGTTCTAATTAAAGTGCTGCTTAGAGTACTTTCTCTAATACTTTTATTATACTGAGTATGTAGATGACACTTCTCTGAATTTGCATATCTGTGGCAGTTCATAGAGGGTAAAATTAAAAGAATCATGAAAATGAGGAAATACTCAATTTCATTTATAATTTAAGAAATTCATATTCAAACAAATTGGATATCACTTTTTACCAATGAGATTGGCAAAGAGTTCAATATTTGATAATGCCTAGTGTTGCAATTTAAGGACATAAATGCTCTACTAAGGTACTCTATTGATGAAAACTCGGCAATATCTATCAATGCTTTAAATACACATATACTTAGACCCAGAAATTCCACTTATAGGAATTCATTTTAGAGAAATATTTAAATAAACAGAGTAACAATAATAGGAAACATTTATATAGTGCTTATCACATGATTTTAAGTACTTTACCTGGATTATATGATTGAATCCTTAGAACACCCCTAAAAAGAAGGTATGTTTATTATTCCCATTTTATAGATGGGGAGACTAAGGCCAAAAGGATTAGATAACTTCCTCAAGGTTGCACTGCTAATAAGTGGCAGAGCCAGGATACAAACCCAGATTGTCTGGCTATAGAATTGATACTACTAGATACTACGCTATTACCCCTCTCTAAAAAAATATTAAATATCACATTATTTCCAATACCAGAAACCAAAATGTTCATCAATAGGAGACTGGTTAAATCCATAAAATCTATATAATGAAATGCAAGACAGTATTCATAAAAATAAACTAAATCTTTATGTGCTAAAATGAAAACATGTTTATGTTATGATATTAAATGAAAAAGCTTGTTGCAAAACACTATAGCAAAAGTCTATTATAAAAGAAGTATGAAAAATAACACATATACTTGTAAATACAGAGAAAATTTCCAAAAGGCTATACATTAAACTGTGTTTAGAAAATACCGCTGAAATGTAAGTGTTGGTAAGGAAAATATTTTTTTAATTTTACTTTATCCTATTCTGTGTTATTTGTACTCCCACACAATGTAATATTATTCAGCTATAAAGACGAATGAAGTTTTGATACATGTGACAACATGGATGAACCTTGAAGACACCATGTTGAGTGAAATAAGCCAGACACAAAAGGACAAATGTTGTATGATCCCACCATTTTGAAACAATTAGAATAAGCAAACTCATAGAGTTAGAATCTAGAATATAGATTACTAGGGGACAGGGTAGGGATAAGAAATGGGAAGTTAAGTCTTAAAATATACAGGGTTACTGTTGGGAATGATGGAAATGTTTGGTAATGGATAGCGGTGATGGTAGCACAACCTTGTGAATGTAATTAACAACACTGAAATATATATTATCTGAATGTGATTAAAATGGGGAATGTCTGATTATATATATGGCAACAGAATACATACAAATTTTTAAGAATCCATGGAACTACACTACATTAACAGTGAATCCTAAGGTAAACTATGGACTTAAAATAACAGAACAATTATAAATATGGTACCATCAATTGTAACAAATATTCCACACCAATGCCAGGTGTTGGTGGTGGGGTGGTATAAGGGAACCCTATATTTTATGCACGATTATTCTGTAAACCTACAACCTCTCTAATAAAAAAAAAACAAAGGGAAAAAAATCTACCAGTATATTACTCTCATTAAAAAAACTAGTTTAAAAACAAAATTATTCTACTTTGTAATCTGTAACTTTTCTGACATGGATTTACCTTGAGTTCTTGGATTAGCTGGCTTCTTCTGTCTCTTAAATTCTTTAACTCTTTCTCATCCCAGCATCTAGCTTTGTATTTTAAGTCACTTGAACCTCCAGAGATCACCCCAGATTTTAAAAATAATGTTCCATCAAGAGCTACTGTCTATAAGATAAAAAAAAAATTGTCATGGAGAAATATATATAAAAATATAAAAGTAAAGAGTTAATGTGGCAATTTTTACAGTTGAGATTTTGTAGGTGAAAGAAACCATTCACTCAACTCTATTAATAAAATAACAAACTTATGAATGGACACTAACCAATAAACAAACCACAGATACAAAGCCCAGTTTTTCCAAAGTCTGAAGCAATTCTAGGCAACAAATTAGCAGCAATTAAAAATGTTCAAAATAAGTTTACATTAGCTCCAAACTTACATTCAATATTGGGAAGTAAAAATAAGAATATTTGTATTTAATATAAAAAAGTCTACATTATATAATCCTGTATTTTGAAGAATATAGCAACGCATTATGTAAACAACATTGATAATATTAGCATACCCAAAATATCACATTCCCTACTGTGGATATGAAAGCAATTCTCAATGCTTTGCAAATGTTTCTAATCAGTTAATCAGTGCAGGATGAGACCCTGCATTGAGCAGACCAAAGGGAAAAAAAAAAGCTACCAAATATTAGTCTTCATTCACTTCATTCAAAGAAACGTGTCCTGGGTGACTGCTATATTTGAGACATTCTATAACTAAGCACTAGAGGGACCAAAATGAGTGAAATGCAGTACAGACTCTCAAGGAAATCATGCTAGTAGGGAAAGAAACATATAACCAAATCTTTACAATATAAAATGAAAAGAAGATAAGATAGAGTAATCTGGAAGAAGAAAACTGGGGATGGGGGTGGGGTACAAACCCAGCTGGAAGTCTTTCTCGAGGAGGTGAAGGTTTTCACCAAATCTTATGTGAGGTACTAATTAGAATATTCAGTTACATGGAATAAAAATTAAGTTTATTTCTCTCTCAAAAATGAAATTCCACAGGTAAGCAGGCCACAGTTAACAAGAACTGAGACTCCTTCCATAACATTGCTCTATCATCCTTAACAATTGGATTACACCTCAAGGAGAGATAAATTCTTTATCTTCTGCAAATCCCTTGGGGCACGCTTCCCTCCCAAATCTACTAATTCTGCAATAGCTTTTGCATCAGAGTTCTAATCTAGCTCTTTAGAGGAACCCTAGAAATCTAGCTGATACTAGCAGCCATGGTATAGAAATTGAATTCTTGCAACTAAACTCAGTCTGGAAAGCCATTTCTCTGACCAGAAAGCCCACTGTTCACCCCTCCAGCTTTCCCATAAATATGTAAAGAGGAATGGAGGAAAGACCCATCCCCCAAACACACAAACACTCACAGTACATGCTGCATTTGCTTAGCCAGAGCTCACCTCTCTACGGAATGAAAGCTGAGGAACCATATGGGCAGCTACTTCTCTGCTTCTAAGTTGTTCTCAATAAATCTAACTTTATATCTACATTTTGTCCCTAGTGATGTATGTGTATGTGTGTGTTGCTGTCTCTTTTATAACAATCTTCAAAATTGTTTTGCGGTTTAAGGTGATTCCTAGAGTTTTAGCCATTGTGTCAGTGTTTTAAGAAAGAAGACAGGAAGGATAAAAGTTAAGAAACTTTCCTGGCAGGCCCACTGATGACTGCCATTTCTATCTAATGGCCACTCCTAGATTGTTACACAGCATAAAATCAAGATTTTGTTAGTAAAGTAGGAGGGGAGAGAAATATTAAGCAGGCAACTGCAGTCTGACCCAGAAAAGCAGGAGGTGGCCAGAGAAAGGGCAGTGGGGCATGAATGCATAGATTGTATATGTGAGTGTATTTGTGCCACAGGGGTGGGATAGGGAAAGAAGGAACATAGGTAGTTTGGAATTCCTTGGAAGTGAAGTGAACTAAGGAATAACTAGAGAAAAGACTAGTGGAGTTCATGGAGCGGTTCATATACCATTTTGGGAAGAATGTGGAGCTAATACAACTGAGGACTAACTGGTGGGGCTTGTAGAGAGAGGTGAGGAGGATAACATGGAATGGTCTGACCAAAACAGAAGAATGAAATGGTCAGATAGAACTTTACATAAACCATTCTGACAACTATTTGGAAAATGTATGGCTCAAAGCCAAGCAAGAGATGATGACATGAAATCAGTCAATAATACTTAGGAAAAGGGATGAAAAGGGAAGAGATTTGAGAAATATTTAGGAGATGTAATCAGAAAAGCCTGAGGACTGTTTACATGAAGAAGGTTAAGAGAGAACCCTTGGGGAAAACCAGGATTTCATTTGATTGGAATCACAGTACCAAGAATGGAGTTGAAGTTTACAGGAAAGAGACCAAGATTTAGTAAAAAGAATACAAGTTTCATTTTAGACATGCTGGTTTTGCAGTGCCTGTAGGCTAATGTTTTACTTAACCATTTATAATAAATATTTTGCCTATTTTCTAAAATAATCTCAGCAAGATTATAAAGAATATAAATAAAAGTAAAACTGGTACAAGAATAACTACTAACTAAAATAGAGATAACAAATCATACTAAGTGAAAAAATAAAAAATATTAATAATTTAGAATATGAAAATGAGTAAACCCTGAGTTAAATAAGTAGGAAAAGATAAATTATTCAGTAATTATAATGATGTTGGGACAAGTAATTAATCACTTATACAAAAAGCTAATACCTAAATCTAACAACACATACCCCCCAAAAATTCCAGACAGATTAAAACTAAAATATAAAAAAGTGAATCCATTAAAAAAAAGTCAAGAAAATTTAAATGAATATATATTTGAAATCATAGTGAAGAATATCCAATTATACATATAAAAACAATATCTACCTAAAGGTTAAGAGTGATATAGTTGATTAAAAATATATAAAACATCTTGGCATAAGATAAGCAAAAATCAAAAGTCAAATGGGAAAAAAGAAGAATCTATATACTAGATGAAGGATCACTCTTCTTTATACATTAGAGGGAACACTTATAAATCATTAAGAAAAAGTAAAACACCCCAACTGTAAAATGGTTGAAGAACAAAACATAATTATATATAAATGATCAAAAAATATATGAAATTATATCCAATGTCAGGTTAATTAAATGAAATAGAAATTAAAAGAGAGCTACATTTTTTACCTCTTATCAGATTGGCAGAGTTGGAAAATAATGATAGTGTGATGTTGAGAAAGGTTTGGGGAAACAGGCATTCTACATTTCTGATGGGCATAATATTACTAAAAGAGTATTTGGCAACCTACAGTGCTCTTCAAAAACAGGCCTAATCTTTGATCTTATTGTCTACTTCTAGTAATTTAACACATAGAATAAACAATTGTACAAAGAAGTATGTATAATTTATATTATTTGTAAAAAGTAACTTGGAAACCACCTAGATACTCAACGTTGTGTATTTGGTTAAGTAACTTGTAAAATGGAAGACTATGCAAGCATTAAAAATTGTGAACAGCTACTGATGTGGAAAGTTGTTTGTGAAATAATATCAAGTTACAAATTAGATTTAAAATAACATTTATATGAACTTATTTTAATTAAAAAAAGTATGTGTAAATAAATGCATAAAGAAGTATTGGATAATATAAACCCAAATGTTAAGAATTATCTCTGGACAGTGAAATTAAGGATAATTTTCCCTTTTTTATACTTTACCACATTTTCTATTTTTTTCTAATTTTTTACTGTATTTTCTAATTTTTTTGTGCTTCAATTATTTATTTATTTTTTTTTTGCATGGGCAGGCACCAGGAATTGAACCCAGGTCTCGAGCATGGCAGGCGAGAATTCTGTCACTAAGCCACTGTTGTACTGACCACTTCAATTACTTCTGAAGCACAAAAATAATGGCTCAAAAGGTTATAAATGAAGGGCAGTGCAATGGTGACTCAGCAGGGAGAGTTCTTGCCTAAACAAAATAGAAACACAAAAAAACTGGAGAAAATAATTGCAAATTAAGGCAAATAAAAATTATAATGCTTAATATATATAAATAAAAATCTAAAAGCTTCATGTATGAAAATACCTCCCAATTTATGAAAAAAGAAAAGAGGTTAAGAAACAGTATGTATTGGGAAGACTGTGGGAAGATGGAAAAATGGGAAACTCTAGGAATCGCTCCCTCAACCAAAACAACTACTGAACCAAAACTGTGCGAATTCACTATTTTAAAACTATAGATCTAGTGGAACACTGTGCAGCACTGAGGGAAGAGCTGGATGAAGAGGTTGGTAAATCATGTAAATACTGATGAACTTCACTCTCTGGAGTGGTTGCCATCCTCCATCTCCAGCTAGATGGCAGGCGGCAGTGAGGACTGCAGCCTGGTCTCCTGGTGCCAGGGTGAGCTATAAGGACCAAGTTCTCCAAAATATGGGTGGCTGGGGAGTGTGGTCTAATCAGCTATTTCAGATCAGTGGGGGAGCTGTCTCTAAGGGTGGACATTATTCCAATTTTCCTCAAGCGAAAGTGGCAGAGGAGTCCTAAAGAGGAAGTACCTACTTTCCCCCCCCTCTTTTCTCTTTCCATTTTGAAAAGTCACATATTCCTGGCTATAGCCCTCAACAACAAAACAACAAACCAACCTATCAATACCACAGGAGTGGGAGGACTACATTTCCAGAGTTATAGCAACATAATGCTCAGCATTCTCAACAAATGCTCAGTTCTCAACAAAAAAATTACAAAACACATGAACAGGAAAATATGACCCATTCACAGGAAAAAAAATAATTTTTCAGAAATTTCTCCTGAGGAAGCTCATACATTGGAACTATTAGTCAAAGATTTTAAATCAACTCCCTTAAATATGTTCAATGAGCTACCAATGAGCAAAAGGAAACCACATAAAAAGAACTAAAAGAAACTAGGAAAACATGGTCTAACTATATAAAGGGGAGGGACAGAGATATATAATAGGAGAGAGTTTATATAACATTGAAACTAGGTTAGTACTAATCAAACAAGGTTGTTATTAGTTTAAGATCTTCCTGGTGATTACAAAGGTAATCACTAGAAATTAACTAAAAAGATGAAGTATAGGAAAGAAGGGAATCAATTAGAATTGGATACACTACAAAAAAGCAACTAAATACAAAAAAAGGCAGTAATGGAGTAATATTGCATTACATTTTAAAACTTACACCCAAATTATGAGCAACAAAAAAAGAATAAATGGGACTTCATAAAAATTAAAAACCACTCATCAAAGGACATCATTATTAAAGTAAAAGGATGAAGTACAAAATGGGTGAAAATATTTGGAAACCATATAAACAATAAGGGCTTAATATCCAGAATATAAAAAGAAATTCTACAATTCAACAAGAAAAAACAAAAACTCAGTTTAAAAATGGGCAACAGACCAGAATAGGCATTTCTCCAAAGAAGATTTACAAATGGCCAAAAATCATATGAGAAAATACTCATCAGCCATTATGGAAATGCAAATCAAAACCACAATTAGTTGCCATTTCACACTCAGTAGATTGGCTACTATTATAAAAACAGAAAAAAAATGTTGGAGAGGATATGGGAGAAATAGGAACACTTGTTCATTATTGGTGAAAATGTAAAATGGTGTAGCTGCTGTGGAAAAGTTTGGTAATTCCTCCGAAAGTTAGGTATAGAACTACCATATGACCCAGCCATCCCAGTTCTATGAATATACCCCAAAAATTAAAAGCAGGGATTTGAATAGATATCTGCACACCAATGCTCATAGTGGCATTATTCACAATAGCCTAAAAGTGGTAGCAACCTGTTCTAGTTTGCTAGCTGCCGGAATGCAACACACCAGAGACGGATTGGCTTTTAATAAAAGGGGATTTATTTTGTTGGTTCTTCAGATGAAAGACAGCTAACTTTCCACTGAGGTTCTTTCTTACGTGGAAGGCACAAGATGGTCTCTGCTGGTCTTCTCTCCAGGCCCCTGGGTTCCAACAACTTTCCCCGGGGTAACTTCTTTCTGCATCTCCAAAGGCCTGGGCTGAGCTGCAAGTGCTGAGATGAAGAATGCCGAGCTGCTTAGGCTGTGCTAAATTGCGTTCTCTCATTTAAGCACCAGCCAATTAAGTCAAACATCACTCATTGCAGCAGACACGCCTCCTAGCCGACTGCAGATGTAATTAGCAACAAATGAGGTTCACGTACCATTGGCTTATGTCCGCAGCAACAAGACTAGGTATGCTCACCTGGCCAAGTTGACAACTGAATCTAACCAACACATGTCCACCCCTTGTCAACTTGGCAACTTCAAGCATCACCTTAAACAGGTGCAAAAAATTCTCTCCTTGCTGTGGACCTGTGAATCTCAAAACAAGTTGTCTAGTGCCAAGATGCAAAGGAGGATACTCACAGGATACAGATTTTCATTTCCATAGGGAGAAACTGGAAGAAACACAGATGTAAAACCTGCAGGGCAAGCGCCATGGAATTTCAAAGTCTGAAAGTCATTCATCCTTCAGCTTTAGAAACTGGTAGTCCCACCCCTTCCAAGGAACCATGCAGTGGCCTGCCTCTTTCCAAATCAACCTCGGGGAACATCGAGGAGACCACCTCTGGGCTCCACTCTCTCCAGGCATCAGGGCCACCCCTGGGCTCTCTGCCATTTCTGGGGCACACGCTCAACCCCTCCACATGGTGGCAGCCAGGCTCTCCCAGTCCCCCAAGGAGCGTGCTCTACCTTCGCCAAGGCCTGAAGTTACACAACTCTTCCACTGCAACAAGATGAGAGGCTCATCCTCACCCTTCAGGGTAAACTCACCCTCTCCATGTATACAGGTGGGTTCACTCTCCTAGCCAAGGTTTCTTGGCTTCAAACCCGAGCGTCCATGGTTCTCACTCTGCAAACTCCAATCTCTCCCTTTTGTGTCCTCCTTTGTCAAGACTGGCAGTGGTTACATTTACAGCAACAGTCCCTTCACGCACTCCAGGTCTTCTCCATCATTCTCTTCACAGTTCCTCCAAAATCTTCCCCTTAGCCATCCAAAACACCATTCAAACATATCTGGCATTTGCAAACCACAGCAGCACCCCACTCTCCAGTACCAAATCTGTTAGTTAGGGTTCTCTAGAGAAACAGAATCAACAGGGAACACTTGCAAATATAAAATTTATAAAAGTGTCTCACGTGACCGCAGGAACGCAGAGTCCAAAATCCACAGGGCAGGCTGCGAAGCCGACGACTCCGATGGAGGGTCTGGATGAACTCCACAGGAGAGGCTCACCAGCCAAAGCAGGAATGGAACCTGTCTCCTCTGAGTCCTTCTTAAAAGGCTTCCCATGATTAGATTTGCATCACTAATTGCAGAAGACACTCCCCTTTGGCTGATTACAAATGGAATCAGCTGTGGATCAGCTGACGTGATCATGACCTAATCCTATGAAATGTCCTCATTGCAACAGACAGGCTAGCTCTTGCCCAATCAGATAAACAGGTACCACAACTTGGCCAAGTTGACACGTGTCCCTAACACTTCACAGCAAATGAAGTGCAGGAATGGGCGCATGCTCATGGAATTCTCTGGTCTTACCATGTTCCCCATCATCCAGAAGCAGCTGGATTGATAGAACGGTGGAATGGCCTTTTGAAAACTCAATTACGGTGCCAAATAGGTGGCAAAAACTTGAAAGGCTGGGGTACTGTTCTCCAGGAAGCTGTATATGCTCTGAATCAGCGTCCGCTGTATGGTGCTGTTTCTCCCATAGCCAGGATCCATGGGTCCAGGAACCAAGGGGTGGAAATGGGTGTGGTACCACTCACTATTACCCCTAGTGATCCACTAGGAAAATTTTTGCTTCCTGTCCCTGCTACCCTGAGTTCTGCTGGTCTACAGGTTTTAGTTCCAAAATGGGGTGTGC
>PVIY010005395.1:0-52491 GCA_004026745.1 Myrmecophaga tridactyla | reverse complement strand
TTCTAAACAGGAATGAACGACAAACATTGACTTCAGAAGAAACAGATGACCACAACAAACAAACAACAAGTAAAGAGATTAAATCACTCATCAAGAAACTTTCAAAAAAGAAAAGTCCAGGATCAGCTGGCTTCACATGTGAATTCTACCAAGCAGTCAAGAAAGAATTAGTGCAGATCCTGCTCACTTTTCAAATAAGCTGCAAGAGGGGAAAGCTACCTAACTCATTCTAAGAAGCCAATATCAACCTAATACCAAAGCCAGATAAAGACACTACAAGAAAATAAAATTACAGAACAATCTCTTTAAAGAATATAGAGGCAAAAATTCTCAACGAGATACTTGCAAACTGAATCCAGCAACACATTATAAAAGAATTATACAACACGCCCAAATGGGATTATTCCAGCTAGCGTTGAGATATATCAGGTATACAAGACTGGTTCAACAGAAGAAAATCAATTAATATAATATATCAAGTCAATTAAATCCAAGCAGAAAATTCACATGATCATCTCGATTGATGCAGAAAAGGCATTTGACAAAATTCAACATCCTTTCTTGATGAAAACACTTCAAAGAACATAATAGAAGGGAACTTCCTCGACATGATAAAGAGAATATACGATAAACCCACAGTTTCCCCAAACTCAATGGGGAAAGACTGAAAGCTTTCCCACTGAGATCAGGAACAAGACAAGTGCTGTCACCATTGTTATCCAACCTTGTACTGGAAGTTACAGTTAGAGCAATTAGACAAAGAAAAAATTAATAAAAGGCATTCAAATTGGAAAGGAAGGAAGTAAAACTTTCACTGTTTGCAGATTACATGATGTTATATGTAAAAAATCCTGAAAAATCAACAGCAAAGCTACCAGAGCTAATAAATGAGTACAGCAAGGAGATCAACACCCCAAAATCTGTAGTGTTTCTACACACTAATAATGAGAAATCTGAGGAGGAAATCAAGAAAAAATTCCATTTACAATAGCAACCAAAAGAATAAAATACTTAGGAATAAATTTAATGAAGGCCACAAAAGATCTATACACAGAAACCTACAAGAAACTCCTTAAAGAAATCAAAGAAAACTGAAATAAATGGGAGGACATACTATATTCATGGATTGGAAGTTAAGTTGTCATCTAAATATAGTTAAGATGTTAATTCTATCCAAATTTGCTTTATAGATTCAATGCAATACCAATTAAAATCCCAACAACTTATTTTGCAGAAAAAACCAATAATCAACTTTATTTGCAAGGGCAGGGTGCCCTGAATAGCTAAAAATATCTTGAGAAAGAGAAATGAACTGGGAGGTCTCACACTACCTGACTGTAAAACATATTACAAAGCTACAGCGGTCAAAACAGCATGGTACTGGCATAAAGATTCTGACCAATGGAATAGAATTGAGTGTTCATAAATAGATCCTCTCATCTACATACACTTGATCTTTGATAAAGCAGTCAAGCCAACTCAACTGGGACAGAGCAGCCTCTTCAATAAATGGTGTTTGGTGGACAATGATGATGATTAAATGTACAAATATAAGAACGTTTTTGTGTGAGGGAGAACAAATGAGTGTTAACATTGCAAGGTGTTGAAAATGGGATGGTATTGGGGACGGGGACAAAATCATATCCAAACAAATGAAAGAAGACCCATATCTCATAGCTTATTCAAAAATTAACTCAAAATGGATCAAAGACCTAAACATTAGCGCTAAGACCATAAGACATTTAGAAGAAAATATAGGGAATTATCTTAAAGATCTTGTGATGAGAGATAGTTTCCTAGACCTTACACCCAAAGCGCAAGCAATGAAACAATAAATAGATAAAAGGGATCTCTTCAAAATAAAACACTTTTATGCATCAAAGGACTTTGTCAGGAAAGTAAAAAGGCAGCCTAAACAATGGTAGACAAGACCTGGGAACCATATTGCAGATAAGGATTTAATATCTAGAATATACAAAGAGATTCTACAACTCAACAACAGAAGGACAAATAACCCAATTAAAAAATGGGCAAAAGACATAGACACACATTTTTCAGGAGAAATACAAATGGCTCAAAGACATATGAAAAGATGCTCAACTTCCCTGACTATTAGGGAAATGCAAATTAAAACCACAGTGAGATATCATCTCACACCTACTAGAATGGCCACTATAAAAAAACCCAGAAAACTACAGTGTTGGGAGAGTATGTGGAGAAAGAGGCACACTTGCTCACTGTTGGTGGAATGTAGAATGGTGCAATGGCTCTGGAAGGCAGTTTGGCAGTTCCTCAGGAAGTTAAGTATAGAATTGCCATATGATCCAGCAATCCCACTATTAGTTATATATTCAGAGGAACTGAAGGCAAGAACACAGACATTTGAACATTAATTGCAGCACTGATTGTCAAGAGATGGAAACTGCCCACATGTCCATCAACAGATGAGTGGCTAAACTGTGGTATTTACATACAATGGATTATTACAAAGTTATGAGACAGAATAAAGTCATGAAGTACGTAACAATGTGGATGAACACTGAAGACGATGCTGAGTGAAATGAGCCAGAAACAAAAAGACAAATACTTTACGGTCTCACTAGTATGAACTAATATTAATGAGTTGACTTTGAGGGTCAAAGTTAAGAAGACAGGTTATCAGGAGAAAGAAAGAGGGTAAAGATTGGGCATTTGATACTGAAGGAGTACAGAATGTTCAATAGGACTGACTAAAGATCCAGATATGGATATCACAATACTATCTGACAGTAGCAAAATATTGTTAGTACACTGAATGAAGCTGAATGTGGGTATGATTGAAGGAGGAGGGCTGGGGGCATGTATGACACTAGAAGGAAAGACAGAGTATATAGCCTGGGACAGTATAATTCATCCTCTAGCAATGCCTAGAGTGGACAATGATGATGATTAAATGTACAAATACAAGCACGTTTTTGTGTGAGGGAGAACAAATGAGTGTTAACATTGCAAATTGTTGAAAATGGGATGGTATTGGGGACGGGGACAAAATCAGTGCAAAGTAGGGCCTATAGCTAAGAGTAAAATTGTAATATGCTCCCATTAAATATAATAGGGGCAATATGCTAAATATCAATAAGCCGGGAATATGGAGGAGAGGTATGGGATTCTCTGTGTAAGAAATGGAAATTCCTCCGTATAGATTGTGGTGGTGATGGTATGGCTATGTTGATTATACCAGAAACCATTTATTTTTTACTTAGGTTGGAGTGCATGATGTGTGAATAAAACTGCTTAAAAACGAACAGAGAGATAAGTGCTGGAAAAAATGTGGAGAGAGAGATGTACTAATTCACTACTGGTAGGGAAGTAGAGTGGTGCAGCCTCTCTGGAGGGCAGTGTGTTGGCTCCACAGGAAGTTAGGAGTGGGGTTGCTGTATGATCCTGCAACCCCATAGTTAGGTGTATATTTGGAGGAGCTGAGAGCAGAACATAAATGGACACTCGCACACTGGTGGTTATGGTGGCAGTGTTCAAGTTTTGCAATGGATGGAGGTGGTGTAAGGGTACAATGACTGAGGAATGCAAGGGGGAACTGTGGTGTATATATACAGTGGACTACTGAGCAGCTACAGAGAGGAATGAAGTTGTGAGGCACGCACTAGGCAAATGAACCTTGAGGACAGTATGCCAAATGAAATAAGCCAGAAACAAAAAGACAAATATAACGCCTCATTAATATGGGTTAACTACAATGTGCCAACTCATGAGAATTGAATTTGAGAGCATAGGTTGTCAGATGAAGGCCTATTGTAAAGGTTCCTATATTATAAGCTCTAACAGCAGTCACACCTATTCTGAAGTTGTAACTGTTATTTGTAAATTCAGAGATTGAGCCCTTTGTATATAACCTGGTTGTTCACTGCAACTTTAGGTATTTGTGTGACACCTAAGACTCAGAGCTAGAGTTCTGCAGCCATGAAAATCAGCATCACTATATACAGTAAATGTTAAAAACACTGAAAAAGTGATCACACTTCCACTAGAGATATGAATGAAGCTGATCTAGGTAAAACTAAGGTAAATCAGACTAAAGCTTAAAGGATGATATTGACTTTAAAACTTCAATTTCTGTGTGAGACCAAAGGAAGACATGTTTTGAGGCAAAATTTATATTTTCAGCAGCACACTATCTAATTTAACTTGTACGGTCAGCTTATTCAAATACCAAACTACATGGAACCTTGAGTAGGGAGTGAGATCTTGTTGGTTTGTACAGGTTGGTGTGATAACCCAATATATCCCAGAGTAATCTGGACGGAAGATTAAAAAGTATTTGCAAAACCCCCTTGAGAGACTGGGGAAAAAGGTGAAAATATTAAACTTCCTCGCCTGGGGAAAACCTGATAATCTCGGAACCATTGAGGACTACAAATTTGACGGGCCAGGCCCTCATCTTGGGGCTTGTCCTTATGAAACTTATCCCTGCAAAGAAGAAGTTAAGCCTACTTATGATTGTGCCTAAGGGTCAACCCCAGAGAACCTCTTTTGTAGCTCAGATGTGGCATCTTTCTCTAAGCCAACTCCGCAAGTGAATTTACTTCATGGGACATGACTCTCAGGGATGAGGCTGGCTCTGGTATTGTGGGATTGAAAAAGACTTCTTGATCAAAAGGGGAAAGAGAAATAAAGTTTTAGTGGCTGAGAGATTTCAAATAGAGTTGAGAGGTCATATTAGAGGTACTCTTATGCAGTATATAAATATCCCTTTCCAGTTTTTGTTGTATTGGAGTAGCTAGAAGGAAATACCTGAAATGTTGAACTGTAATCCAAAGTCTTGATTCTTTTTGTTTGTTTTTTGTTTATTAATTTAAAAATTTTTTTAAATACCAAAAAACACCAAACAAAAACTAAAACATTTGTAACTTTTAATCATTATGGTCTACATATATAATCAGTAATTCACAATTTCATCACATAGTTGCATATTCATCATCATGATCATTTCTTGGAACATTTGCATCTTAAAGCCTTGATTTCTGAAGATGACTGAATAACTATAGAGCTTTTAAGGTGTGGCTGTATTATTATAAAAAACTTCTGACTGACTCTCTCTTTATCAAGTGTGTGGACAGATAAGTAAGAAAAAGTAAATACATAAGGACGAGGGGAGTATGGGATGCTTTGGGTGTTTATACTTTTACTTTTATTTTTATTTTTTATTTTTTGGAGTAATGAAAATGTTCAAAAATTGATTGTAATAACAAATGCACAGCTATATGAAGATACTATGAACCACTGAATGTACAATTTAGAAGATTGTATGGTATGTGAATATATAATATCTGTCAATAAAATTGCATTTAAAAAAGTAAATGTAGTTTCAAACATGAAAAAATCTATTTTCACTTGATTTATAATCAAATTCCTATTCCAGGAAAGACAATCTTGTCCCCTCCAACATGCAGTTTCCTTAACTTGCAGTAACTGATTTTCTCAGTGGAGTAATTACAATGCCTACATGTGGGGCATATAATCTACCCCTCCCCTTTTATTTGGGGGGGGGAGGTGCGTGGTTCAGGAATTGAACCTGGGTCTCCCACATGGAAGGCAAGCATTCTACCATTGAACCTCCTGTGCACCCCATATATTCTTGAACAATATCTTCACTGGCACAATTGGGATCTCATATAAAAAAAGGAGTCGGGGGAAATTTTAAATAGCATTTTAAAAAGTCCCAGAGGGTATAGACCTATAAAAACATGTATTATTTGGCATAAAAAACTTGTTCTGCTGTATAACCAACCCTACAGCTAAAGCAATGTCAACTGTTTCAAGAAATAGTGTTTCCATGTTATAAGCTGCAAAGATAGGTTGTCTTATAATTTTTGTATTATGCAGACTACATATATTTAAGTTACCATTCTCTAACATTTTATTTTATATTTTGAATGGGAAATATAGTCACATGGTTCTAAATTCAAAAGGTACTAAAAAGTGTGAAGTGAAAAGTTTCCCTGACAGACCAGTTCCCATCCACCCAGATATCATCCCCAGAGGTAATCAATGTTTATCAATTTCTTGTGTATTCGTCAAGAAGAAGTATTTTTTCATATGAAAGTAAATACATACGTTCATATCTTCTTTCCCCATTTTTACATAAATGAAAACATATTATACACTAGTTTACATATTGCTTTTTTAACTGAATATATCTTGGAGATATTTTAAATAAAGAGCTTCATTCTTTAAGGTTGCACAGTATTCTATGAATGCATATAATTTTATATTGAATTAGTCTTGTACTAATAGATAACTGGATTATTCAATTTTTTTCTATTACATAAAATGGTTCAATTAACAAACTTTGCATACATTGTTTCATATACATGTGAGTTTAGCCGTATGCTAAATTCTTAAAAAACAGAGAACTGTAGGAATTTCCTTTCACAGAGTTGGTACAAATTTACATTCCATTCCCACAGCAATAAATTAAGTGTTCCTTTTCCCATAAAGTCTTATCAAACTTCTTGATATTGGTCAACCTCATAGGTGAAAATAGTATCTCAATGCAGTTTTAATATGCATTCCCATATCAATAAGAGGAGTTGCATTCTCATGCCTTAAGAGCTATTTGTATTATCTTTTTTGACAAGTTAGCTCATACTCTCTGTCCATTTTTCTATAGCATTCTTGTTTATTTCATTTTCAATGTGTAGGAAAATTTGCTCTTTACCATAAGTTGCAAATATTTCCACAAGTTTCATTTGTCTTTTGATTTTATTTATAGTGGGTTTTAACATGCAGAAATTTTTAATGTTTTTGTTAATTTACTCATTTTTTTAAAGTTTTGCTTGCTTTTGTTTGGTTTAGTCATATTAGAAAGGCCTTCTCTTCTTTGAGACTAAGAAACAATTTCCTGGAGGTCCAAGGGTAGTTCAGTGACAGAATTCTCCAGGTGCAGGGGTAATTCAGTGGTAGAATTCTCACCTGCCATAGAGGAGACCCGGTTTGATTCCTAGCCCATACACTCTAAGAAAAAACACTATCCCATGGTTTCACTTAACATTTTTTATGGCTTCTTTTTTTTACATTTATGTTTCTAATCCCCATGGAATTCATTCTTATATAAGGTATAAGGTTTAAATTCATATATATTTTATTCCAGGTAGAACCTAGTTTTTCTAACTTAGTGTACCCTGTGCTATTATTCTCTTTTGTTCAATGTGGGACATTTTTAGAAAAATGATCTTTTCACAAGGTATCCAGCTATTTATTGACGTTTTTCTGGGTCTGTCCTTTGCTCTACCATATTAAAAGGGGAGAGCATAAATAGATATTTCTAAATACTATCCTAGAGAAACACCTATATAGTCTGTGGGAGAAAAAAGCAAATAATTGTTATAATCACTGCTTAAGGGTTATGGATGGAATAATTATATGTATTTAAAAAGATTCTAGATTTTAAAAACTTGATACATAAAAAGTTTTTAAAAATTAAAATTTTAAGTTATCTCGGTTATCTCGTGACCAAATGACAGCTAGCAGAATTACTGAAACTTTGGCTTATAAACTAACCAAAATGTTATTTCATGATGTCATTTGCAGTATATGAACAAGGAAAATCCTAAAACATTAAGTCTATGGAAAATCAAAAATACAAATTTGAGCAGACATAATTTTGGTGAAAATGTGATAAGTATCGAAAGGTTTTACCCATCCTAAGGCAGAGAAAAAACTAGAATAATAATGAAAGTGGGATAACAGTCATAGCAAGAAGATAAAAGTGCCTGGAATACAGACATTAAGAAAAATAAAGTTATCATTTTGAAATAATGATAAGAACAAGATATAACCTAAGAGGTAAAGCATATTATTTGTGAATAAGATAGAAACCATAAATACTTGTTGAATGAATAAAGGAAGGAAGACAGGCTTATCTTCATTATGATTTTTCAAACTGACCATACAAACCTGCAAAAGTTAATGTTACATATCATATATCATAAATATACAAAAATCAATTTTAATATAGTTATAAAGGTAGCAAAATAAAGAAGATACCTTAGAAGCTCATTTAATTACACCTCATTTAGTTTAATCTGTAGAAATTAAAAATATTACTAAAAGACAGCAATTGTATTTTCATTAAGATTACTGAAAGAAGTGCTAAAATGTATAAAAAGTTAATCATGCTAGACAAATCAAGCAATTAAACCTTGAAAATCCCCACCTCATAAGAACAGCTGATTTTGTTTGTGTTAGTTTTCAATTCCGGATATTTCAGATCAGATGCGCTGACAAATAAAAAAATAACTACCACTTTTTGAGAGCCAGGCACTGTAACAGCACTTAAATATTATTAATTTAATTCTCACAACCCTAAAACTCTAGATTTTAGGTAAGAAAACTAAAATTAGAGGCTTAGAAACTTGCCTAAAGTCACATAATTAATTTATAAGTAACATCACTGGTCTTACGTCATAGTTTATCCCCTTAAGTATTATGTTACACTTCATCACAAATGTACTTAAAAAAAAAAAAAAACTAAGAAAAATTATGTCAGGTAATTTGAGGAATTTAACACTGCCCAACTAAACACAAACTCTATCAAACTGAGAGAAAAACAATATTTACTTTAAAAACCAAAATTATTCCCTTGAGCAATTAGTATTAAATAATATCATTTAAATTGTGCTCTTTTATGACTTCAAATATATTAAGATCTTGAATGTATAAAAGGACAAGTTAAGATCTCCAATAAGCTGTGGAAGAATAAATCCAGAATATCAAGTAAGTACCTAAAATATTTCCTGGTATTCATATAATGTATATTCCTTGTATTTGTAAATGCAGAGATCAAAAAACTTAGCAAAGACATTTATTCCTTATCAAGTAAATAAATATTTAAATATCTTAATGATATGAATACAATAAATCTAATTTCCAAAATGTAATTTATGATATCAGGAAATGTTACACAAATAATTTTTTTTAAAACAACTAAATATTACAAAAACTACTGATGCTATAGCCACCTTGGGTTATATATTACTTTTTCCTTACATAAGAGAACACATGAAAGCATATATAAATATTTGTGTGTATGTGCATAAAATCTAAGTTACAAATACTGCTTTAATTTATAAGCACAATCCAAGCCTCTTTCTTACTTTCCGTCTTTCAGGTCCATCGAATGCAATATGCCTTGCTTCTTCCACAGTCTCACAGACAAGGCCATTTCCACACACAAACTGAATCACTTTCTTCAGCTGAGGAAACTGAGTCTTTATAACATCAATCACCATTTTACAGCCTTTAATCTCCCTTAATCTTTCATTGATTGGCTTGATCTAAAAGTCAAAGGTTTAAAAATACTTGACATATTAGATATATTAAAATAAAAACCAAATACTCATTGCATTCCTTCTCACAAAACATGAATAAACCTGAGAGCAAAAGATTAATAAATAGTATGCCTCATATACATATAAAAGTTTGACAAGAACTCTATGAACTATATCCTACCATTGGCTCAGGTGTACTATTAAAAAAATAGAAAGCTCAAAACAAAACTCTATGCACTAACTAGAGGAGACACAACAATGCAGATGTGTTCCATGTTTTCAAAATCATCAAATCTAGTGGGAGATAATACCAATTAGATAAGATGCAAAAGAGTGACACAATATTATGGAACTTAAAACACAACATTTTAGGTTTAAATGATCAGGAAAGTCTTCAGAACCTCTTGAATATGACTTTTATGTTGGGTTTACAAATAGATTTAAAAAGTGTCTGCAATGTATTATTGAAAAAAAACAATTATGATCTAATTTTTGTGAAACAAAGAAAAATTTTTAAAAATCTTATCTATAACCAATGGGTACTTGGGAATATAGATGTACATAAATGGGTTTTATATGGAAGCAATCTAAAGTAGTTACCATTAAAGTGTAGAGATTCAACACTGAGAAGGTGTAGGAGTATTCCCCTCATATTTGATACATTTCTTTATTAGATTTTTAAAAAAATGAGTGTACCTTGAAAAAAATCTCAAGCAAGGAATTAATAAAACAAGATGTGAACAGGAAGATGAATGAGGGTAAGAAACTTTAGTGGGGAAAAGTTATAGGTAAGCAAAGCATGGCAGGGCAAAAGGTATTTGTAGACCCTAAGAGTAACAATAGCTAGCATTTATTGAGCACGAGCACTAGGCAACGTACTACAGCTTTACAGGTTTATTTACTGATGATTTCTTGCAATAATCCAATAAGATAAATATTAATTCCTCCTACTTTACAGATGAAGAAAGTGAAGCTCAGAAAAATTAAGAACGAATCAATGAGAGCTAATGAGAAGTAGAGCTGAGATTCAAACTTAGGACAGTCCAACTCTAGGGCACATGCTCTTAGCCTCCATGCATTCTGCTTGCAGTTTGCGGTCCTGCATGCTGGACCAAACAAAACATTTTCTTTATAGGCAAAGAAAAAAAATCACTGAAGGATCTCAGTCAGGAGAATGACAAAGTTCCTGTTTCAGTCATTTAGATTCTGGATACTCTAAAATTTCTCAACACATACCTCAGGGCTCAAAAATTTATACTGCCCCACCTAGTGCTAAACATTTACACTAGTGCTAATATTTAAACCAGGACTCTGGGTTGGCATTTCACCAGAGACTATACATTTTGTCCATCTCCGTGGACTTTGCTATAGAGCAAAATCAATTGCTGGCTAGTAGGCAGAATGGTACACTGTTAAAACAATGACGTCAAAATCACCAAGGTAGAAGTATGGCAAACTAGATTAGGAAGAAATGATATGAGGTCAAGAAAGATAGCACCTATTAATATTATTCTTGGCCTGTAAATGCAATAACACCAACGATTTGAATGACAAGCATCCAAGTTTCAATTTTTCAATCACTACCATAGTTTTAGGCAACAAAGATATATTTTTAATGGTCAAGATTTTATCACTACTAAATATTGAACGTTGAAAATGTCTTACATCAAGGTAATCCAGGGCAAGGAATGTCTCTGGTTCAGCTCTTTCCTCTTTCAGGAATCGAATGCAATCTCTTGCCACCTTTTCAGAGGCTACAACAATGGCAACCATGTACCGGCCAAAAAGTTTAGTAACAGCTAGTTGGTATTTCTTATGAATAGGATGACACAGGTCAAGTAGTCTTCCAAACTTAGTATGTTTCAGAAAAGAAGAGAAAAACACATATGTTAACGAGGAACATAGAATCCATTATTTTCTAATGTAACAAAGCAGCATAGACCAAAAACTAATTTTATAAAAATATGAATACCAAAATTTAATAGAGACTGTTCAAATGGACCAAAGTTTCATTAAGAAATAACCATCTAAATATCACAGTATGATACCACACTTCATTTAAGAAAGGAGTAATGGCTTTATCAAATATTAACTGCCAAAGTATTAATATATTTTATAAAGCTATAGTAATGAAATAATATGCATCTGCTCCTGTATTCAGTAAACAAGAATCTACAAGTCCCCTGCTACATGCAGTAACTGAGTTAGATACTGTGTAAACTTTACTGAACAGAGCAGATTATCTCTTACCTCAAGTTTTCAGTTTCGAAAGGAAGACATAAATAATTAACAATCACATGTAAATAGAGTTTAATAATAGACACTGTGACAGAAAGTAGAGTGTTCTAAGAGTATATAATGGGGCCACTTGGGCCTCAAAAAGTCAGGGAAGGATTCCCACAAAGAAGTGTTCTTTGAGCTGAGATCTGAAAAATAATCAAGAATTAGACTAAAGTTTAAAACTTTAGTAGGAAATATTTGAATGTCAACCTTCTTATTTCAATCATCCCTACAACATATGAAGATTCAGTTTTATATTTTTGGATTTTTTTTTTTTTTTTTTGGCATGGGCAGGCACCAGGAATCGAACCCGGGTCTCCAGCATGGCAGGCGAGAACTCTGCCACTGAGCCACCGTGGCCCACCCTGGATGCTTTCTTTCATTATTTAGGTTTTACTTCAGAGATGTCAATTTCCTTATGATAGATCATTTTTGTCTTTCATATTTATTATCTTTGCCACAATTATTTTAATCTCTTTTGTCTTTTTTTTTTTTCTCCTTTCAACCTGTGATTATCTCAAGCCCTTCTTCTGGGTCAATTTGATTTTTAGCTCTGCAACCCATTCCTTGCTATACCTACTGTATTTAATAGTTCAGTAATAATGTTTTGTTCTTGATTTTTTTTTCTTAGCTCTACAACTTCCCTTTCTGTTTTATTCTATTTTCAAGATCTCATTAAATTCTCCACAGCACATAACAACTACAGGAGATTTTGTTCTGTAACTTTCTTCCAGACTGGGTTCTTCAACTTTTAAATGTTTTACAATACTCAATTTATTTTTATTACTATTATGTGTACTTATAGCTGCTATCCGATTATTTTCACCTCGTTTATCTTTAATGTGGTCAGCTCTCTTTAGACCTTTTATTTGTAGGAATGGGTAACTTTTTTCTGATTCCCTTCTTTCAGAAATGAGATCATTATATCCTCTGAACAACAGCTGACAGACTTAATATTTCACGTTCTATATAATTTTCTAAAGTCTAAGGCTTGGGATGAGCCTAAGGGGTGAGAGGGCTCAATTAAGGCTATGCAAACTCTTTGCTTGAATATCTGAGTTCTCTCTGTTCTGAGAGTTTTTCTAACTTAGTGTACCTGAGAACATCTGAGGTTTGTTTTCCCTAATTCATTAGTGTTTTTAAAACAGCATTATTGAGATATATTTCACACACCATACAATTCACCCCTTTAAGATGTACAATTCAATGATTCTTAGCATATTCATATATGTGCAACCATCACCATGATAACTTTGGAATATTTTCATCACCTCAAGAAGAAACCCATATCTTTTACTATCACCCTCTTATCTCTCCTTTGTTCTCTCCCCTAGCCTAAAGCAACCACTAATCAACTTTCTGTCACTACATATTTCTGTATTCTGGAATTCCTTAAGTATAAAAACATATACTGTGTGATCTTTTGTGACTTGCTTCTTTCACTTGCTTCTTTCACTTTGTAGTTTTCAAGGTTCATTCATGTTGTAGAATTTATCAGTACTTAATTCCTTTTTACAGCTATATGGATATACCACATTTTGTTCATCCACATAACTGTTGATGGACATTTGGGTTGTTTCCATATTTTGTTAGTATGAAGAATATTGCTACATTCTGTGGGGACATGTGTTTTCTCTTCTCTTGGGTATATACCTAAGAGTGGAATACCTGGGTCATATTTCCATGTTTAATCCTTTGAAAAAATGCCAGACTGTTTTCCAAAGCAGCTGTACCATTTTACAGTCCCACCAGAAATTTATGAGCATTCCAGTTTCTCCACAATCTCACTACTGTTATATGGCTTTTTACTTCTAGCCATCCTAAGTGGGCATGAAGTGGTATCTCTCTGTGATTGTGATTTGCATTTCCCTGATGATTAAGGATGGTGAGCATTTTTTTTTTTTTTTTGTAGGCTTACTGGCCACTTGTGTATCTTTGGAAAAATGCCTTTTCAGATCTATATTAGTCAGGGCTCTCGAGGGAAAAAGAACTGATGGCATATTACATGTAAACTTTATGAGACTTACTGTAGGAACTGGTTCATGCAACTGTGGGGATGGAACAGTCTGAATTACGTAGGGCAGGCCGCAACCTGGGAAATCGATGAAGATTTTCAACGAATTCCTCAGGAGAAGCTGGCTGCCTGAAGTAGAGATGGAAACTCTTCTTTTTGACTCCTGAAATCATCAGTTTTCCTTTTAAGGTCTTCAACTGATCAGAAGAGACATCTCTCATTGTTGAAGGCAATCCCGTTTGATTGCAGATGTAATCAGACACAGATGCAATCAACTTACTGATGACGTAAATCCATAAAATATTCTCACAATCAGTAATAATTAGCCAGTACTTGCTTGACCAAACAACTGGACACCATTAACCTAGCCAAGCTGACATATGAATGTAATCATCACAAGATCTTTTGACTATTTTTTAAAAAAATTTGTGTTATTATTGAGTTCTTTATATATTCTAGATACAAGTTCCTTACTAGATACATGATTTGTAAATATCTTTCCCTATGCTGTAGGCTGTCTTTTCTTTCTTGATGGTATCCTTTGAAGAACAGAAATTTTTAATTTTGCTTCAGTACAATTTATCTATTTCTATTTGTTTGTTTGCTTGTGCATTTGGTGTTCTATCTAGGAATCCTTTGCTCAATCCAAGGTCATGAAGATTCACCTCTATGTTTTCTTCGAAGAGTTTTTTACCTTTCCACTCTTACATTTAGGTCTTTGATCTATTTTGAATTAATTTTTGTATATGGAATGAGGTAATGCCTTAAATTCACTCATTGCGTGAGGTTATCTGGTGACAATACTTTGCTGAAAAGAGTATTCTTTCCCCACTGAATAGTCTCAGCCCTGTGTCAAAAATCATCTGGTCATTGATACATGGGTTTATTTCTGGACTCTCAATTCCATTCTGTTGATCTATCCTATGACAGTACTACACTGTCTTGATTATCATTGCTTTGGAGTAAATTCTGAAATCACAAAGTAAGAGTTCTCTAGCTTTGTTTTTTCTCAGGAATGTTTTGGCTATTCTAGGTGCATTGCAATTTCATATAAATTTCAAAATCAGCCATCAACTTGCACAAAGAATTAAGCTTGGATTCTGATTGGGATTGTGCTGAATTCATCAGTTTGGGGAGTACTGGCGTTTTAACAATATTAAGTCTTATGATCCATGAATATGGGATGTTTTCCCACTTACATAGATCTGCTTTAATCTATTTCAACAATGTTCTATAGTTTTAAGAGTATAAGTTTTGTACTTTTGTTAAAATTATTCCGAAGTATTTTATTATTTTGATGCTATCGTGAATGGAAATGTTTTCTTAATTTCATTTTTGGATTGTTCATTGTAAGTGCATAGAAACACAACAGACTTTTGTATATTGATTTTGTTTCCTGTAATCTTGCTGAACTCATTTTTAGTCCTAATATTTTCTTAATGGATTTCTTAGGATTTTCTCTATATAAAACCATTTCATCTACAAATAGAGATAGTTTTACTACTTCATTTCCAACTTAGATACCTTTTATTTCTTTTTATTGCATAACTGCCCTCCCTAGACCTTCCAACACAATGCTGAATATTATGTGTCTTGTTCCTGACCTTAGAGGGAAAGTATACAGTCTTTTACTAATATGTATGATGTTAGCCATGTGTTTTTCATAGATACCTTTTATCAGGAAGGGGATCCGGCTTTTGACAATGCTCTTTCTTTATCCAATGAGATAATCATGTATTTTTTATTTTATTTATATATTACATTCACTGATTTTCAGATGTTAAACAAATCTAGCATCCCTGGTCATAGTGCATAACTCATTTTAAATGTTGCTGGATTTGGTTTGCAGCATTTTGTTCAGGATTTCTGGATCCATATTCATAAGCAATATTGGATTGGTCTATAGTTGGTCTAGTTTTCAAGATGCCAGAATGTAATATACCAGTAATGGAACAGCTTTTAAAAAGGGGAAATTTATTAAGTTGCAAGTACAGTTCTAAGGCCATGAAAATGTCCCAATTAAAGCAAGTCTATAAAAATGTCCGATTAAGGCACTCACAAGATGTTACCTTTACTCAAGAAAGGCCAATGAAGTTCAGGGTTTCTCTCTCAACTGGAAAGGTACATGGTGAACATGGGGACGTCTGCTAATTTTCTCTCCAGGCTTCTTGTTTAATGAAGCTCCCCCAGGGGCGTTTTTCTTCTTCATCTCCAAAGGTCTCTGGCTACGTAGGCTCTTGGGGTTCTTAAGGCTCTCTTCATGGCTCTTGTCATTCTGAAGCTTTCTCTAAAATGCTTCCCTTTTAAAGGATTCCAGTAAACTAAAACTCACCTGGAATGGGTAGAATCACATCTCCATGGAGACAATCAAATCAAGTCTCCAACCTATACAGCTGAACAGGGATCAAAAGAAAAGGTTGCACTCAAGATTGGCTGAGGATTAAAACATTGCTTTTCCAGGGTATATAATCCTTTTAAACTGGCACAGTTTTTTTTCCTTGTGATATCTTTGTCTGGATTTATTTCCAGGGTAATACTTGTCTCATAAAATTAGCTGGGATATATTCTCTCCTCTTCTATTTTTTTGGAAGAGTTTGAGAAGAAATGGCATTAATTATTTTTTGAATGTCTAGTAGAATTCAGAAGTGAAACCCAACTGGGTCTGGCCTTTATTTTGTGGGTAGGATTTTGATTACTGATTAAATCTGTTTTTATAGTTTATTGAGATTATCTATTTCTTCTTGAGTCAGTCTTGATAGTGTTTTTGTTATTTTAGGGGTTTGTCTACTTTATTTAAGTTATCTTACTTGTTAGCACACAATTGTTCAAAGTATTTCTTCATAGTCCTTTTTATTTCTGTAAAGTCAGCACTAATGTCTTCTGTTTCATTTCTGATTCTATTAATTTGAATCTTTTCTCTTGTTTTTATCTAAATAATTGTCAATTTTGTTATTTACAAAAAATCAACTTTTGGTTTCTCTATTGATTTCCTAGTCTGTATTTCATTAATTTATGCTCTAATCTGTATTACTTCTTTCCTTCTGCTTGCTTTAGCTTTAGTTTCCTCTTCTTTTTCCAGTGTCTAAGTTAGAAGGCTGAGTTATTGATTTGAGATCTGTGCTGCTTTGAAAGGATGTATATACCCTAGAAAAGCTATGTTTTAATCCTAATCCCATTTTGTAAAGGCAGCCATTTCTTCTAATCTCTGTTCAATACTGTAGGTTTGAAACTGTAATTAGATCATCTCCCTGGAGATATGATTTAATCAAGACTGGTTGTTAAGCTGGATTAGGTGACAACATGTCTCCACCCATTTGGGTGGGTCTTGATTAGTTTCTGAAGTCCTATAAAAGAGGAAACATTTTGGAGAATGAGAGAGATTCAGAGAGAGCAGAGAAGAACAATGTAGCCATGAGAAGCAGAGAGCCCACAAGCCAGCAACCTTTGGAGATGAAGAAGGAAAACGCCTCCCAGGGAGCTTCATGAAACAGGAAACCAGGAGAGAAAGTTAGTAGATAATGCCTTGCTCACCATGTGCCCTTCCAGCTGAGAGAGAAACTGTGACTGTGTTCACCATGTGCCTTCTCACTTGAGAAAGAAATCCTGAACTTCATCAGCCTTCTTGAATCAAGGTATCTATCCCTGGATGCATTTGATTGGACATTTCTATAGACTTGTTGTAACTGGGACATTTTCTTGGCCTTAGAACTGTAAACTAGCAACTTACTAAATTCCCCTTTTTAAAAGCCATTCCGTTTCTGGTATATTGTATTCCGGCAGCTAGCAAACTAGAACAAGATCATTCTTATTACTTAATCAAGGCATTATGTAGCTATAAATTTCTCTCAAAGCACTGCTTTAGCTGCATCCCTTAAGTTTTGTATATTGTATGTTGATTTTAATTCACCTTGAAATATTTTCTGATTCCCCCTTTGATTTATTCTTTGACCCATTGCCTATTTAAGAGTGTGTTGCTTAATTTCCAGATATTTGTGAGTTTCCCTATTTTTTCCCTTTTAATGACTTCTAATTTCATTCCATTGTAATCAGAGAACATACTTTCCTTGCTGATCTTCTATCTAGTTGTTCTATCCATTATTAAAAGTAGGGCAATGAAGTCTCCAACTACTATTGTTTAGTTGTCTATTTCTCCTTTCATTTGTCAGTTTTTGCTTCATGTATGTTGATGCTCTTATTAGAATTCATCAGTTGTTTCATCTAACACCCTCCATTTAGAAGGGGAAAAAATGAATACATATTAGTTTGTTTCTTATGAGATTAAGGGATGCTAGGTGAGAATTCTCAGGAAATAATCAAATTATCAGTTTGAATTCTGGAGGATGGAGTTAAAAGCAGGCTTTAAAAAAAAAAAATCCTAGACCATTATCATCTTTTCAAGTTTATGGCATTAGATTAAGCCCTATTTCTGGTTTAGTAGTTGAAAACTAGTTTTTGCCATTTTGTTAGATAAAAGAAGGAAATTTTGGACCCAGCTTTAGAATTCCATCACTATCCAGAAGTTAAAAACAAACATTTAAGAGTTAGAAAATGAAAAAAGATGCTGTAAAGAAGATGGAGATGGTGTGGACAGAGAGACAGGAAGAAAACTAAGAAGAGTACAGTACCATAGAAGCAAATGGATAAGTATTTCAAACTCAGCAAGTGATTAATAGTACCAAATGCTGAAAATAGAACGTCATAAAATAAGGACAGTACAGTGTTCAATGATGTCAGTGACAAGATAGTAAGAGGCCAGACCCCTAATACAAAGGAAATAATTTTGTAATGTTGATAATCCAAGCAACAGGTGATATCACTGTATTTTAGCTAATGAAACACACTAGGAATAATGAATGTACAGTCAAGCTTTGTGAAATAAAAACACACTGTTTTAAAAGTATGTGAATGGTGTCTGCTAAAAATATATAAAAAACTGAAACCGCAATGAACACAAGGTTTGAAGCACCTGGGTCCTTTGGGGATACAGGCCATAATGTGGACTTTCTGGGTGCTGTGTTCCTGTTACTGTTTCTCCACCACAATTATTTACCTATTGGCACTTCTGGAAGTTACATACATTTTACTTCAATTATTTATTGGTATATTTTAAATATAAATAAGTTGTCAAACACAAACTTTAAAGATTTCTGAAATAATTTTGCTTCCTAATAATGTTAAAATGTGCAATTCAAAAATAAGATATTTTGTTCACCAAATAGGAAAGTTTAGCTTTTTTTGTCTTATGTTTACTTACCACAGAATCTGGATAGAGTCTTTTGAGGTGCTCCAGAACCTCTGCTCTCTTTTGCTGACGTCTTCCCTCATGAGTATCAATTCCAGCATTCTGCAATTCATTTCTAATAAGATTCAGTTCTTCATTAACTTCAGACATTCTTGATTTTGTTTTTTCAATTTCAGCCACTAGGGTTTCTTCTTGCTGTTTTTTCTCTTTCAGACAATCACTATATAATAACAAAAGCTTATTCAGTAAAAAGAAAAAGCAAGATTTAGGGATTATAAGATAAAATAAACTCAAGTTTGGCGTTGCAGGGGAATGGAGTAGGTCTCTATCAACCTCTAGAATGAAAATACAATAAAAATAAACCTAACACCAAAGATGAGCAAAAGAGATTTTTTGATCATTCTTTGCTAATTCAAAAGCTAAATATTTATGAATACTGAAAAAGTAAATATAATTACAGCAATCATCATGAGCTTAGTAATAAGGAAATGTTAATTAAAAATAAATTCTTACTAATAGAATACTTGAGTTATACTAGTTTTCAGGATATAACATTCTTTATATAAAATACCAATACCCAAAGCTTCAATACTGCTATACATTCATATTTTTAAAATTTAAATAGTTATAATGTGGAATAGTATAATTTTAAATACCTACTATGAAATGAAAACAATGGAGGAGTATCAACATTGTGATGTAGTGGGCACATTCCGTTGGTGTACTGACATATATGCCAAACCTTTGAGGTGGATAAAAAACAACAAAGGGGTTTCTTTATTATACCTACATGCATGTCTTTGTATACTCTTCCAACTTCTCTATTCGTTTACTATGTTCTTCTATTTGTTCTTTTATTTGTTTTAGATTTCCCTAAAATAGGAAATAAAACCTGTATCAATTACAGCAATTCATAGCTAATAACCTTGATTATTTTTCACTATGCACCTAGAACATACTATAATATCTAGTCTCAGTGGTTCTACTTGAAATATAACAAATATAATTATATGAAAATACTTATAAATGAGCAAATTTTAATTTTGAAAGGCAATGTGATACAGAGCTTTAAAGTTTCACAGATCAGGGTTCAAATCCTGACTCCACCATTTACTAGATATCTGATCTTCAGCAAGCTTACTTTTACAACTTCAAACTCCAAGGGGATTATTTCCCAATATTTTTACGAAGTTCTCACCTGTCCCTCAAACTAATTCATTCGATAAGTTTGTTCACTGGCTACTGCGTGCTAGAAGGAAAGATACAATAATGAACGAGGTAAGTGTCTCAGCCTTCAAGGAATACTGTCCAGTGGAAAAGACAAACAAACAAAATGGGCAAACACAGAAAAGAATGGGTGTTAGACTATATAGGGATCTACAGAGCAACTAGTAGGTTGCGGGCATGAGGGCTTCACAGAAATTCAGCACTATTCAATATACATTAAATTTCAAATATTGTGGTAGTCTCCAGTTGCTTTCAAGTGGCTAATCACGCCCCACTCTAATTCATCCTGGGCACTATAACAAGATTTTTCTATCTTACTTCCTTAAAAAATAATCTAAAATTAGAAATGTACAAAAACAAAAACCAATTAATTCCTTTTCAGTAGATGACACAAGAAAAGAGTAGAAATATACCTTTCAAATAGAAAAGAAGCATATTCTATAAAATCATTATTATATATTTTTCTCATTCATCACACAAACTCCCTGAACAAACATCTATGCTAGGTGCCAGAGTTATAAAAATCAGTTAATACACCATTATTTTTTTTTCAAGAACTCACAAAATTTGAAATTAGAATTGCCACATTGAAACTGTATGATCTCACTTAAGGTTTCCATTAACAGAGGAAAAATTAAGGTTGGTCAATTAGGAATACCAAGTTTAGTCAACTGGTAACACCTGTCTCTGTGCCTTTACTCTGGCAAGTCCCAGATAGTGTCCCTTCATAGACCCAAGCAGGTCTCTTAGGGCTCACCATCTATTATGCAAAAATGTTTGGAACAATTTTCAGACATAGTTTAGGATGAAGACTAATCTCTACTGGAGAAAATGTAAAAGGCTGTTGTTAACAAAAGAAGAGAAGGCACAGGTCCCCTACACGCTCATCATCCCACAAAGAGGTATGTCAGCAACTGGGGTGCTTTGCTAGACACATGATAGGCATAATCACTATCTTGGTACCAGGCATTCTGGATGTGGGATGCCAGTTTATCAGGCAAGTTGTCTGGGAAAACCAACTACTGCCTACAACCTATAGATTTTGGGACCTATGGAGAGTTATAGACCTTCCTGCCTGGGAAGGGAATCATCAGTCCTATGGGAAACTCAGTTAATCTACAAGTTTTCTTGAGTTTTTTCCATAATGGTATTTTTTTTCTTCTTCTATGGGTGTTTTTTTTTTTTTTCATTCAAATGACAACTGCAATTCAACCAACACTTATTAAGTCCAAGGTTCTACAATGGACACTATTGTGAATCCTGACTTCAAGAAGCTTCCAAGTCAAACAGAACCGGGCCAAATGACAGGTCATTTTTCTGCAAGCTGATAGAGCCTTTAAATATGAGTGAAGAACAATAGGGAACTGTAGGAAGATGGAGGAGTAGAAATCAGTTCCTCTACCAGAACTATTAAATAGGCAGGAATTGTCTGAATCAACTATTTTGAAACTCTGAGGTCCAGAAGTACACTGTATAGCATCCAGGGAAGAGTAGGAGGAAGAGGGTGCTAAATTACAGTAAACCCAGTGTGCTGGTTTGAAAGCATTACCCCAGAAAAGACATATTTAATCTTGATTCAATCTCATGAAGGCAGCTGTTTCCTTTAATCTTGATTTAATACTGCAGGTGAGAATCTTTGATTAGATTATCCCCATAGAGATGTGACACACCCAATTGTGGGTGGTAATCTTTTGATTAGATGGAGATGTGATTTCATCCATTCCAAGTGGCTCTTGATTAGTTTACTGGACTCCTTTAAAAGAGGAAAGATTTTAGAAAGAGCCAAAAATGGCAAAACCTCTGAGCCAACAGATAGCAGAGATACAGATGTTTGGGGATGCTTTGATCCCAGCAGACATTACCATGTACCTTCCCATGAGATATTAAGCAAGCCAGAAACTGGAGAGAGCCAAGGGAAGCCAAGGATGAAAGACAGCCCAGGAGAAGCAAAGTGAGGGACCCCCACAGGAACAGAGGCTGAAAACAACAGAGCCAAGGAGCAAGGGACCAGTAGATTCCAGCTACGTGACTACCCAGCTGACAGAAGTGTTCCTGACTCACTGGCCTTTTTTGAGTGAAGGTAACCTCTTGCTGGTGCTTTAATTTGGACATTTTCACTTCCTTAGAACTGTAAACTTGGAACTTATTAAATTCCCCTTTTTAAAAGCTGTTCTGGTTCTGGTATACTGTGTTCTGGCAGCTTATAAATTAATATACCCAGTAAACTGTTTCTTCTGTGCAGTAGTTACTGTCACCCACTGCCTCTTCTTATGGCAGGTAGCAATGGGGTCTGGACTCAGGCAAAGCTTGCTGGTACCAGAGAGAGGGACAAAAAAATCCAACTCCCCAAGATCTGAGGTGGGAGGCACAGTGCAATCACTGATCACTAATTTTAATTAGCTACTTTAGATTGCTGGGAGGCCAAAATTCCAACCTGCCCAGATAAAGGCAACAGAGGAGACTTAAAGATAGTATGCTTCCTCAGAACTGTGGAGGACAGTTGAAAGCTAGGCAGATGCCAAGTCAAGAAAGTACTCCCCAAAGGAGTGTAGAAGAAGTTCCTGGCACCCTTTTGGACCCTATATTACCCCCTCCTCAGGGCAATTTGGAGCCAGCCAGCTCTCCCTTTGTGGGACACTGACCATGTTCTGGCTGGCAAAGACTGATTTTTGGTAACTCCTCTTCACTGAGTCCCAGAATTTGCCCTCCAGGCAAAAGCAGCTTAGCCAAAGAGACCTCTGGACACCATCAAGCCTCTGATATACACATTATGGGAGTCCCAGAAGAAGAAAAGAGAGAAAAGGGCAGAAGGAATATTGAAAGATATGAGAGAAAATTTTCCCAATTCAGCAGAAGACATGAATATGCATCCAAGAATCCCAGAGAACAACAAACAGGAAAAACTTAAAAAAAATATGACCCATCACATACTGATCAAACTGTCAAATGCAAAGGGCAAGGAGAGAATTCTGAAAGCATCAAGAAAAAAGCCAATGTATTATGTACAAGGGAATCCCAATTACAGTAAGTTCCAATTTCTCATCACAAACTATGGAAACAAGAAGGCTGTGGATGAAATACTTAAATCGTTGAAATAAAAATTGTCAATCAAGAATTATATGTCTGCAGCACTTTCTTTTAAAAATGAGGGAGAGATTAATAAGACAGTCCCAGCTAAACAAAAGCTGAGGGACTACATCATCATCAGACCAGTTCTACAAGCAATATTAAAGGTAGTTCTTCAGACTGAAAGGAAAGGACACCAGATAGTGGTTCAAAGTGGCATAAATAAATAAAGACCTCAGGGTAAAGGAAACCACTTGGCTAATCATAAAGCTAGTCTTATTGTATTTTTTGGTATGTAACTCCATTCCTTACTTTCTACAGATGACAAAATGCAAATGCATAAAAATAATGACAATTCTGTGATTTTAGATATATAATGTACAAAGATGTATTTGTAACAAAAATGGTGGGGAGATGTAGTGCTACAGGAACAGTGTATGAACATGCTACTGACTTCAAATTAATATCAAATCAAATATGATTACTAAAAATTTAGGATATTAAATTTAATCCTATGGTAACCACAAGGAAAATATATGAAAAACGTATCTAGACAGAAAGAAGAAGGGGCTCAATATAGTATAACACAAAATATCAAAAAAATGAAAGTAGGCATTAATGGAAGAACTGAGGGTCAAAAATGTATAAGACTTACAAAGATTAAATAGCAAAATGACAGCAGAAAGTCCTGCATTATCAATATTGACTTTAAATGTAAATGGAGTAAACTTTCTAGTCAAAAGGCAGAGATTGGCAGAACAGATGAAAAAGCATGACCCAACTACATGCTGTCTCCAAGAGACTCACATCAAATTCAAAGACTATAAGTAGGTTGAAAGTGAAAGGATGGAAAAAATATCCCATGTAATAGTAACCAAAAGGGAGCAGAAGTAGCTATACCAATATCAAATAAGAGAATTGAAGTAAAAAACCATTATGAAGGACAAAAATGGTCATATTATACTGCTAAAGGGGCCAATTCAACAAGAAAACATAATTATAAATTTACATGCACCTAACAGCAGAAGCTCAAATATATAAAGCAAATATTGGCAGATTTGAAGGGAGAAATAGATGGCTCTACATTTACAGTAGGTGACATCAATAAATAATTTTCAATAATAGACAGAACATCTAGCCAGAAGATCAATAAGGAAGCAGAGGATTTGAATGATAATCTAATCCAACTAGACCTAACAATCATATATAGAGCACTTCACCCAACAACAGAATAAACATTCTTCTTGAGTACACATTGATCATTCTCCAGGACAGCTCATATCTTAGATCACAAAACAAGTTTGAAATTAAAAATATTGAAACCATATAATGTATCTTCCCTGACAACAACGAAGTAAAGCAGAAACCAGTAACTGAAAGAAATGCAAAATTTATAAATACATGGAAATTAAACAATGTATTCTTAACCAATGGATTAAAGAAGAAATCAGAAGGGAAATTAGGGAAAATCTTGAGGCAAATGAAAATGAAAGTACAACATAGCAAAACTGAAGGGATATAGCAAAGGCAGTACTAAGAGGGAAATTTATAACTCTAAAAGCTTACATTAAAAAAAAAAAAAGATTTTAAATCAGAGACCAACCTCAAAACTGGAAGAACTAGGAAAAGAAAAGAAAGTGAAACCTAAAGAGAGCAGAAAGAAAAAAATTACAAAGATTAGAGATAAATGAAATATAGAAAAAAAATGAGTTAAAAACAAAATTGGTTCTTCGAAAAGACCAGTAAAATTAACAAACCATTAACTACACTGATGAAGGAAAAAAAGAGAGGAAACAACTAAAATCAAAAATGAAAAGGGGGATACTATTACTGACCCCACTGAAATAAAAAGGACTACAAGAGGATACTATGAATATGCCAGCAGAGCAGAGAAAATGGACAAATTTCTAAACTCAGAAATTACTTACACTGACTAAGAAGTAGAAGATCTCAACTACCAATAAGTAAAGAGGTTGAATCCATATGAATTATATATTTGAACGTGGTTAAAAAGGAAAAATTTTAAGTCGTTACAAATACTACCAGAATAAAAATTTTAAAACAAAATTCATGGAGGGACTCCAGGGAAGATGGTAGAGTGGAGAAGACTTGAGTTCACCCCTGCTCCATGGGACAAGATAGGGGATGGGGAGAAAATGACTGGGACTGCTGTCCTGGGGTGAGGGGTCTTCAGTGATTCTTGGTGAGGAGAGAGCTGGGAGGGACCAGGGCGGGGATAGTAGGTGGGTCAGATCAGTATGATCTCTGCCAGGGGCAGACAGTGGTGCATAGGGAGGCGTGGAGCAGAGGAAAATGGCCCCCAATCCCCACCACCCCTGCTCCAGCCTGCCCCAGTTGCTGGCTGGGGAAACCTCCCCAGGCTGCTCAGCAGCCAGCAGCACCCATGAGGAGACTGGAACGGGGCTGGGCCATCTGCAGCAAAGAGCCCAGCCTCTGGGTGCTGGGAACAGATATCTGACAGGGCGCAGTAAACTGTTGGCCCTTTGGGCATGGGGTATAGTAGACTTGCCAAGTGCTACCAGTTGATTACTCCCCCTAGGTCACTTGCCTGCTCTCCAGTTCCGTGCCAGGACCAGCTGTCCTGCTACCACAGGCTGGGAACAGCACCCATGCCATGCACGCCAGCTTCCCAGCCAGCCATAGCAGTTGGAGAGGGCTGAGGCTGAGGAGGTGTGCCTCAGGGGGGCAACCTGCTGGTGAAAAGTGGTAAGTTTAGGCTGGCAAATTCCCTATCTGGCTAGATTTTTTGCTCTTTTTTCTATTCTTTTTCTCTTTGTTTAAATATATTTTTTCTCCCTATATTTTTATTAGTAGTAATATTGCTATTTTTTATTTTTATTTATATATACTTTCATATGTTTATATTTTTAATTTTTTTTTGTATACTGTATGGTAAAGGTCACATTTCATTCTTTTTCCATATGAGTATCCCCTTATTATTGCAGCACCATTTGCTGAATTTTTGTTTGTTTGTTTGTTTGGTAAATGCATGGGCCGGGAATTGAACCCGGGTCTCCTGCATGACAGGTGAGAACTTATTTTTAATTTTTTAATTTTATGGTTTTTTTTTAAATTATTTCTCTTCCTTCTGTGGATACCAGCCTGAGTTCATTCCCAATATATACTGGGGTGTTTTCTTCTGACTTTGGGGCCTACTACTGTTGATCTGTGCTTTTAATTTTTCCCATAACTTTTTAATATTTTAATTATATCTTTTTTACTTTTATTATTATTATTAAATTTTATTTATTTATTTATTTATTTGAGTACATGGGTCAGGAATTGAGCCTATGTCTTCTACCACTGAAATACCCGTGCACCCCTGCCTAGCCTTTAATAGACCCTCAGAAAAACTGTACCCCTACTACTTGAGATCTGGGCCTTGGTTTGGTGGGGAATTACTGACAAATCAACTGCAAAAGGAAGCCTTCAGCAGAATTTAAAAACCAAACCAAACCAAAGAAACAAAAAAAGGAAACCTTCAGTGCAAAATCAAGTAAATATAAAACTTTAGATAAGTGTAGGAAACCAACTTGCAGAACAACCTTACTAAGATAATCAAATGCCCCCCAAAAGAAAAGAAAAACACAAAGCATATGAAGACCCAAAGAGAAATGGCCCAGCCAAATGACCAAATCAGACTCTGGAGGGGACAAAGGATATGGAACAACTACTCAAGATATTTATAAAGAAATAAAGAATATCAGGAAGATACTAGAAGAGCATAAAGAAGAATTTGAATGATTCAATAATAAAATAGCAGATCTCACAGAGATGAAAGATATAGTAGATCAAATTAGAAATATACCAGAGTCACATGATAGCAGATTCGAAGAAGCAGAAGGCAGAATAACTGACCTAGGAAACAGAACAATTGAACTAGAGCACCAAAGAACAAATGGCAAGAAAGATGGAAAAAATGGAACTGGATCTTAGGGAAAAGACAGACAACAAGAGGCACACACATATAAGAATCACTGGTGTCTCAGAAGAAGAGAAAAGTTCTGGGAAGTTAGTTGAAGTTGAAGATACAATTGGAGAAAACTTTTCAACCCTTAAAAAGCCATGAATACACAAAGACGCCCAATGAATTCCAAACAGAATAAATCCAAATAGGCCTACTCTAAGACACATACTAATCAGACTGTGAAATGCTAAAGAGAAGAGAAAGTCCTGAAAGCAGCGCGAGAAAAGTGATCTACTAAATACAAAGAAAAACACATAAGACTGAGTTCAAAATGCTCAACAGGTACCATGGAAGCAAGAAGGCAGTGGTATGATATATTTAAAATTCTGAGAGAAAGGCTTCCAGCCAAGAATTCTTTTTTTTTTTTTTTTTACATGGGCAGGCACCAGGAATCGAACCCTGGTCCTTGGGCACAGCAGGCAAGCGTTCTTACCTGCTGAGCCACCGTGGCCCACCCCCAAGAATTCTTTATACAGCTATGTTGTCTCTCAAAATTCAGGGAGAGATTAAAATCTTCAAAGACAAAGACTGAGAAAACCAGTCAATAAGAGGCCTGTCAGTTGGAAAAAAAAAGGACTGGAGAGGGAGTCCTTTCCTAAATTACAGTAACAGTAACTTAAAGGATAAAAAAAGAGAGAGGGAAAAGAATATACAGATCTGACAAAAACTAAAGGATAAGATGGTAGAGTCAAGGGCTGCTTTTCACAGTAACAGTGCACATGGAACATTTTCTAGGATAGATCATATGCTGGGACACAAATGAGTCTTTATAGATTTAAGAAGATTGAAATTATCCAAAACACTTTCTCTGACCACAATGGATTGAAGTTGGAAATTAATAATCACCAAAGAACTAGAGCTTTCACAAATATATAAAGATTAAACAACACATTCTTAAATAATCAATGGGTCAAAGAAGAAATTGCTGGGGAAATCAGTAAATATCTGGAGAAAAATGATAATGAGAATACAACATATCAGAACCTACAGGATGAGGCAAAGGCTGTGCTGAGAAGGAAATTTACTGACCTAAATGCCTATATTAAAAAACAAGAATGAGGGGGATGCAGTAGAATTCTTGCCTGCCATGTGGGAGAACTGGGTTTGATTCCTGGACTTTACACTTCCCAAAACAAACAAACAAGCAAACAAAGAAAGAAAACAAACAAAAAATTCAACAAATGGTGCTGCAATAACAGGACACTCACATGGAAAAAGAATGAAATGTGACCCCTGCCATACAGCATACCGAAAAAACCCAAGAATGAGCAAAAATCGAGGATTAACTGCTCATGTAGAGAATTTAGAGGAAGAATAGAAAACTTCAAAGCAATAAAAGAAGTGAAATAACAAAAAATAAAGCAAAAATAAATAAACAAGCTGGGAAAGAATAGAAAGAATCAACAAAACCAGAAGTTGGTTCTTTGAGAATATCAATAAAATTGATGACGCCTAGTAGACTAACAAAGAAAAAAAGGAGAGAGGATGCAAATAAACAAAATCAGAAATAAAGAGGAGGGTCATTACCATGGATCTTTAAGAAATTAAAAAATATATAAGAGAATACTATGAACAGCTATATGCCAATAAACTACACAACTTAGATGAAATGGACAAATTCCTAGAAACACATGAACTACCTATACTGACTTAAGAAGAAACAGAAGATCTCAACAAATCAATTACAATTAAAGAGATTCAATTAGTCATCAAAAATCTTCCCACAAAGAAAAACCCAGTACTAGACAACTACACGGGTGAATTGTAACAAACATTACAAAAAGAACACCAATGTTGCTCAAACTCTTCCAAAAATTTAAGGAAAAAGGAACGCTACCTAACTCATTTTAGGAAGCTAACAATACTCTAATACCAAACCAGACAAAGACACTACAAGAAAACCTACAGACCAATCTCCCAAATGAGCACAAATGTAAAAATTCTCCACAAAATACTAGCAAACTGAATCCAACAACACATTAAAAGAATTATACCTCATGACCAAGTGGGATTTATACCAGGAATACAAGGGCAGTTCAACACAAGAAAATCAATCAGCATAGTACAGCACATTAACAAATCAGAAAAGGAAAAATCACATGATCATACCAATTGATGCTAAAAAAGCATATGACAACATTCAGCATCCTTTCCTGATAGAAACACTTCAAAAGATAGGAATCGAAGGAAACTTCCTCAATATCATAAAGAGCACATATGAAAAGCCCATAGCCAGCATCATACTTAATGGTGAGAGACTGAAAGCATTCACCCTAAGATTGGGAATGCGACAAGGATGTCCACTGTCACCGTTGTTAAACTCAACATTGTACTAAAAGTCCTAGCTGGAGCAATTAGACTGCAGAAAGAAATGAAAGGCATTCAAATTGGGAAGGAAAAAGTAAAAGTTTCATTATTTGCAGATGACATGATCCTATACTTAGAAAACCCTGAGAAATCTATAACAAAGCTAATAAATTCAGCAAACTGGCGGGATACAAGATTAATGTATAAAAATCAGTAATGTTTCTATACACAAGTAATGATCTGAGGAGAAATTAAGGAAAAAAATTCCATTCAAAATAGCAACCAAAAGAATCAGGTTTTTAGGAATAAGCCTAAGCAGAAATGTCAAGGACTTGTACACAGGTTACTACAAAACATGCTAAAAGAAATGAAAAAATGACCTAAATAGATGGAAAGACATTCCATGCTCATGAATAGGAAGGATGAACGTCATTAAGACATCAATTCTACCCAAATTAATCTACAGATTCAATGCAATACCAATCAAAATCCCAACAACCTAATCTGAAAACCTGGAAAAGCTGGTTATGAAATTTATTTAGAAGGAAAAGAAACCCCGAATAGCTAAAGAGATCCTAAAAAAGAAGTGAGGTGGGAGGACTATCACTTCTAGACTTTAAAGCTTACTATAAAGCCAACAGTGGTCAAATCAGCATGGTACTGGTACAAAGATAGAAGTTTTGACCAATGGAATTGAATTGAGACTACGGAATAGACCACCAAATCTAGGGTCAATAGATCTTTGATAAAGCCCCCAAATCCACTGAACTGGGACAGAACTGTCTTTTCAATAAATGGGCATGGGAGAATTGGATAACAACAGCCAAAACAATGAAAGAGGACCCCTACCTTACACGTGTATAAAATGGATTAAAAACCTAAATATAAGAGTCAGTAACATAAAAATTCTAGGAAAAAAGGCAGGGAATGGTAACCCATGACAAACTCTGGGATCTGTTCTGTAACTACTTGTTGGTGAAGTGAGCTTTGAAAATTACTATTTTTTTCTTTCTTTGCTTTGTATATATATTTTACAATTAAAAAGTTAAAAAATATCCATGGAATTATACAACATAGTAAAACCCTAAGTTAAACCATGGACTATAGTTAATAGTACAAATATAAAAACATGCTTTTATCAAATTTTCCTTTTTTGCTTTAGTCTCACATATAAGTTCAAGTTTCAAAATATGAATTACCATCTATTTTCAACACCCTGCAGTACTGACATTCCTTTGTTCTTCCTCGTGCAAAAACATTTTTAAATTTGTACAAATTTAAATTTGTACATTTAGTGACTATCATTATACTCTCTAGGCATTCCTAGATTATACGATCTCAATCTTTATCGTCTATCTTTCCTTCTGATTTCATTTGTGCCCCCAGTCCTCCTCCCTCTATCACTCTCACATTCAGCTTCATTCAGTGTACTAACATACAGTTAGGTAGTATTGTGCTATCCATTTCTGATTTTTATAACCAGTCCTGTTGCCCAATCTGTATCCCTTCAGCTCCAATTACCCAATATTTACCCTATTTCTATCTCCTGATGGTCTCTGTTCATCAGTTAAAACATCAATTTTAACAATGTACCACACTAATGCAGGGTGCTAATAATAGGTAGTATCTGGGAATCATGTGCTTTAATCATGACTCTTTGGTAAACCCACAACTTCTCCAATTAAAAAAAGAACAAGAGATGACCAAATTAAGGCGAAATTATTTTCATCTCTTGTTCTTTTTTTGGAGGTGATGTGGGTAGAAAACGAAGGCTTTGTGGTGTGGACTAACTATAGATTTTAATAGCAAAGATTAGTACATTTTTCCAAAAGAAATTCACATGCACAAAGAAAAAAAGTCTACACTGTGTATTTGCAGAAATAAGTTCATAATTTTATAATGTGATATTTTGTTTTAAATGTTTTAAAAGCAATCCCTGCTGTCACCTTTTTTCTCTACTTACACAAAATACATAATGCACACTCTTCTATTCATACGGTTATTATAAACTACAGTTTTCATATTTGTTTGTATTTTCATCTGCCAAACCACAAATAGATTAAAACAAGACACCAGACAGTGTAAGGGCTAAGAAGATTCATTCCGGAGACAGATTATTTGGAATCAAATTCCAATTGCTCTATTTATTAGCTGTATGACCTTAGTCATGATAACCTGACCATCTTTTTTTTTTCTTTTTTAAATTTTTTATTAATTGAAAAAAATTACAAGAAACACAAACATTCCCAACACATACACTCAGCAATTCACAATATCATCACATAGTTGCATATTCATCATCATGATCATTTCCCAGAACATCAGCATCAATTCAGAAAAAGAAATAAAAAGACAACAGAAAAATATAACAAACAGAAAAAAAATTTTTTTACAGGCCATACCCCTTACTGATCCCTTTCATTGATCACTAGCATTTCAAACTAAATCTATTTTAACCTTTGTTCCCCCTATTATTTATTTTTATTCCATATGTTCCTCTCATCTGTTGACAAGGTAGATAAAAGGAGCATCAGACACAAGGTTTTCACAATCACACAGTCACATTGTGAAAGCTGTATCATTATATAATCATCATCAAGAAACATGGCTACTGGAACACAGCTCTACATTTTCAGGCAGTTCCCTCCAGCCTCTCCATTACATCTTGGACAACAAGGTGATATCTACTTAATGCATAAGAATAACCTCCAGGATACCCTCTCGACTCTGTTTGGAATCTCTCAGCCATTGACACTTTGTCTCATTTCACTGTTCCCCCTTTTGGTCGAGAAGGTTTTCTCAATCCCTTGATGCTGGGAACTTGACCATCCTGACCCCAATTCCCTCATCTGGAAAATTCATAAGTTAATTCAACAAATATTTAGTGATTATCTAACCTGGACAAGGAACTATCCTGAGCACTTGGGATACATCAAACAACACTGTTCTTAGGGAGTTTATATTTTAAACTATGAAGGTACAGAATTAATATAATAAATAAATTAAACTGTATATTAAGAAAAAATAGAGCTAGGATAAGGGAATCAGAAATGCAGTAGGGACTACAATTTTAAATAGGGTAGTCAGAGTAGGCCTCATTGAGAAGGCAACATTTGTGCAAAGACATGTAGGAAGTTGAGGGACTTAAAAATAAGATAAAAAATTAGGATGACAATACCTCCCTGATAAGGTTATTGTGAAGATTAGCTAATTATGAGGTTTTAGTAGTGCTTGGTACTTGGTGACTACAAATAAACCCTACGTTACGATGCTGCTGTTCCTCTAATGGATTTTATTTATGAAAAATGTCAGATCCTTCTTAGAGGCCTATTTAATTTAGAAATCCTAATCCCATTTGTATACCAGGGCAAATACCTATCCTTGATAAGTACTTTTGTGACTTAAAAGAGCTAATGAATGGAAAGAGCCTAGCAAAGTAATCAATAAATTTTTTTCCCTTAAATTCCAAACATTTATAAATTGTATATATATTTAAGTCAGAACCATTTTCTCATTGCAGCTCTCATTAGAAATAGTGGCCACATTTTCAGGATGGCCCATAGAAGCCTACCTATTGAACTCCATAATATACAATGAATTCTAATTATTGAGTGTGCTATAAAATAATAATAATAATAATAATAATAATAATAATAAATCTATAGCCTAATTCTCAGTGTTTAAAAAAGAAGGTTCTGAAGCACAAGCAAGTAAGACAAGATGCTTGGTGTATTATCATACTCATTTTCATCGTATTTAATCTGCCCATTACTATGAGATAGGCAAATCTTTCTTCATTGTACAAAGGAAGAAATTAAAGCCCAGAGAAGTTAAAAAAAAATTGGTTATTTACCAAGATTACACAGGTAAATGATAGAGCAAGACTGCACAGAGTCAAGTCTGCCTTACTTCAGGGCATAACACTAGATGACCTGCTATAAAGCTATTTTGATGCTCATAACACATGTAGACAGATTATTAAGCTACTCTTTTTTAGTGTAATAGGAAATTTTTAATTAAAGTTAAAAAGAAAACAGGAGTAATAAAACTGTATTTACTGTATAATGTGAGAAATTTTTTTAAAGGAGAACTTAAAGAGCCAGATACAGTAACTACTCTCTTAGTCCTATTTTCTTTCTAGATCATTCATTTTTTGAAACTTTTTTGATTGTATAATATATATACAAAGCAAAGAAAGAAAAAAGGAATAGTCTTCAAAGCACTCTTCAACAAGTAGTTACAGGATGGATCCCAGAGTTCCTCATGCACTACCATACCATAATCTCAGATTTTTCCTTCTAGCTGCTCCAGAACATTGGAGGCTAGAAGGAATATACAAATATTTATCATGACAATTGACATTTTTTGTGTGTGTGTGAAAAAGAACATATATATAAAAAAGCAATAAATTTCAAAGCCCAGGGCAACAATTAGCTGTAGGACAGATTTCAGAGTTTGGTATGGGTTACAATTCCACAATTTTAGGTTTTTACTTCTAGGTGCTCTAAGATATCGGAGGTTAAAAGAAATATAATGATTCAGTAACCATACTCATTTGTTAAACCCTACCCTCTCTGTATAACTCTACCATCACCTTTGATCTTTCTCCCACTCTTTAGGGTATTTGGGCTATGCCCATTCTAAATTTTTCATGTTGGAAAGGCTATCAAATAATAAGGGCTAGGGAGATGGAATTAGCTGATGTTCTGGAAAGGCTGACCCTCTAGGTTTCAGGACTTATCTGGTCCAGGGACCCATCTGGAAGTTGTAGGTTTCTAGAAGGTTACCCTAGAGGATGGAACCTTTGTGGAAACTTATATATTGCCCTAGATGTTCTTTAGGATTGGCTGGAATGGTTTTGGTTGGGGGTTGACAAGTTATGATAATTTAAGTTTGTGTAGGAGCAACTTCCAGAGTAGCCTCTCAACTCTATTTGAACTCTCTCAGCCACTGATACTTTGTTACACTTCTTTTCCCCCTTTTGGTCAGGATGGCATTGTTGATCCCATGGTACCAGGGCCAGACTCATCCCCGGGAGTCATCTCCCATGCCACCAGGGAGACTTTCACCCCTGGATGTCATGTCCCATGAAGGAGAGAGGGCAATGATTTCACCTGTAGAGTTGGTCTTAGAGAGAGTGAGGCCACAACTGAGCAACAAAAGAGATCCTCCGGAGGTGACTCTAAGGCATACTATAGGTAGGCTAAGCTTTTTCACTACATACATAAGCTTCACAAGTGCAAGCCTCAAGATCAAGGGCTTGGTCTATTGATTTGGGTGTTCCTAGTGTTTGACACAGTATCAGGGGTTTCCTCAGTGATAAAGTTTAATAGTTCCATATTTTTTCTCCCATCCCTCAATGAACTTTGCCAATACTTTTTGATTTTCTGCTTAATATATTCTGGGATGTATCGAGGCATTACCTTAAGCTATACAAGATTAAAAGCACTCATTCTCATTTTGGGCTCCCTGTGTTTCAATGGTTTAAATGAGCTATTTAGACAGGTCCTTTCTAGACCATTTTTACATCTTACATGAAAGTACTAACCCACATTGCATATAACTCCTGAAATGGTATCCAAATAATTTATTTCTGAGGGTAAATTCTTTTAAAATGCAAACAAATTTAAGGATGAGACTCTAACGGATTCTGCATGACTCCCTCTAATTTACTCAAATGTACAAACTAGGTAATATGAAATATTTTAAATAAACACTTGAACTTTAGTCTCTGGCATTTGCTACTAAAACCATTTTCTGATTATGAAAAAATTAATAGGGGGAAAAAAGACCTCACAAATATTGCAATGTGAAATAGCTATCTTCATGTTATAGACTTGTAGATTCACAGTATAAGAAACCATTCACATGTTGGCAGGTTAATATTAGTCTGGAAGCCAACAAGCTCCACAAAAACCATTTAGGAGAGTTCACACTGAGGATCAAGTAATGAGTAACTTTAACACGTCAACAAACTAGCCAGACAGTCTCTAATTTTCTAAGATAACTAAAAAGTAACTTGAGGATTTAAACACTTCAAAGAAAAAATCTTCACACTTGAAAATTTAAATATTACAAGCAGCTTCAGAAGCATATAACAGAACCATCTTTCTACTCAGTAGAAAACATTAACCATCCTTCAAGATTGGTAATTAAATACAAACATCAAGTTGATCAAATTCAATTTAGTCATCTGAGACAATAAGGCAAAATATTTTTTCCTCCTGAAGAAGGATACAATAGTCTATAAATTTTTTCTCTTCTAAGTGTTACCATTTCAAAAAAGGTTCTTAATATTTTTGGAAAAAAGGATATTTACTTGAGTGGATGCATCATGTCTTCTCCTCTTCTACCATTTCAACTTCTACTCTGATTGCCTACGAAGCCGAACAATCCCCTGACAGAAATGTGAGAAAAATATCATCCATGCCACCACCTCCAATGCTACCTTTCCAAAAATCTTGCTCTCCGTATTTGACTTGTGCTTCTTAGGATTTGAGAATACTTCATATGCAAAATTTATTTCTTTGAACTTGTCTCCAGCATTTGGATTCTTATCAGGATGGTATTCCTTGGCCAACTTTTTAGATGCCTTCTTGAGCTTGTTCTTGCTGACACCAGGTGGGATGCCCAAGACATCATAGAACTTCTTGTCAGCCACGTTCACCATGGTAACTGGCTGGGCAGTGCACAGACAAGAAGACAGTGGAACGCACCAAGGGGAGCTGGGTCCACGAGCGGCGGTGGTGCAGGCCTAGGGTATTAAGCTACTCTTGAGCTAAGTCCTTAACGTTTCCAAATGACTTTGCATTACCTCTATTACAGTATTTATTTGCTTTTTTCAATCCCCATAACTCTCTTGGACTAAAGTACACATAAGAACAGAATCTGTCCAGTGCCTATGGATATACAGATGTACAACAAATGCTTACAGTATTCATGAATGAAAGCATAGTGTCTATTCTTAACTTAGACCATAAAAGAGCACCTAAATAATGGTAGGCATCACAATCAATAATCCAGAAATTGCTTATTAGTTGCTTATGTCTGATGTAAATCCATTTTAATACTGAACAGCTAATATAAAAAGGGAATAAAATGATTTTAAATCACAACTGCACAAATTGAGGTACCTGAACTTCTCCATGCCTCCTCTTTTCAAATGCCAGTCTTTCTTCATCAGCCTTCTGCTCCCATTGCAGTTTTTCCAGTTGTTGGGTCATTATAGCCACTTTCTTTCTTACTTGTTCCTTAAGTTCCTTATAACGATCCAGCTATATAAACAGCATTTAAACATTGCTAATTGCTAAGTCATTTAAGGAAGCAGGAAAGGAAATTCCTTGCATGATATCTTTTACTGGCAGATAATTAATCTTATCAAAATACATTTTATGCAGATTGGTTCATAACTGGCCCCATGTAAAGCAATGTGGACATAACATGAATGTCTTCTTACTTAAAACTATGTAGACAGATCAACAAAGTATTTAAAAATAAACCTCTAAAACAAGGTCTCTGTCAGAAATTACTGTAAGTGAACAGACTGATACTCATTTATAGTCTAAAAGCAGGAGTCCAGAGAAAATATGTTTTTCCCCCACTTATACAGTCATAATTACTTTGGTATATATTATGATGCAAGATTACCAAAAAATAACAAAAGAGATAAATTATAAGACTCGGTTGAGAAGATTGTTTGAAAATTCTGAATTACCTATTTTGGGTATTTACTATTGATTCATTATAATAAAATATTACACAATAAACTGGGTATTAATTCATCATTTAACATGTTACATCACTTTAAGTAATCAATTTCCTTCCTGTCAATTAAGTGATTGTGTATCTGACAAGGTTTTTACAACATTCATGAGAGAAAATTATCTTGCAAATAATAGCAAAAAATATAAAAAATAATATAATTAATTGCCTAACTTTTATTGTAAGATGAAACCATGTAATCTTGCAGAATTATTTTTTAGGACTTTAACTCATAAATGTTATGCCATCCAATCTTCTAAAGGGAAAAACTTATTGTCTAGACTAAAATTAAATTTTGTGTACAAGCTGACATATTTAAATCCCTCTAATTCACATTCTAAGGATAACCTCTTAAACTATCAGAAATGGAGGTCATCCTAAACTTTTTTCTAATTAAAGAAACTCAAACAATAAAAATTAAAGATTTTCCAAATGTTAACTTTTTTACCTGACTTGCTTCCAGTACAACATCTCTCCCTTTACGTACGACTTCTGCCTCAATCTGCTTTTCAAAACTTTTCCATGCACCATCTAAATCAACCAGTTCCATTTCCAGAGCTCTGATGTCATCTTCCTGTTTAGAACATTGTTTCTCATTATCCTTTATTGATTTCTTAGCCACATCTAATTTCTTGAGGTGGTGAGAAGTATTTTCTTTGGCTTTAATGTACTGAGGTCTCTTCTGATTTAAAAGTGCTTCAAGAGATCTAAAAAGGAAAAATTACCTTAAGGGAAAATATGTAAAGGAAATAATTTCTTTTGAGTAAATCATACATTCAAAAATGAATTTCAAATATTGACTTTCAGAGATATTAAACAGATCAGTGGTTTCCAAAGATTGGGCAGTGGAAGAGTTGACTAGGTGAAGCATATGGGAATTTTGGGTGAAACTACTCTGTATGATACTGTAATGGTAGATACATGATACTATGCATTTGTCAAAACCCATAGAACTTTATCACACAAAGAGCAAATTAATGTATGCAAATTAAGAAAAAATCATTTAAGAGGTTGTGAAAGTTAGGCTCAGGTATCAATTTAGCCAGTGATGATACCCCAGTATTCTGTTGCTGTGGACTTAAATCATCAGTGTGTGAAATTCATATATGGCTGATTATATTTGTGGGTGGCTAAGGGGAGTGCCCTCCACAATAAGTAAGCTTTAATTTAATTTGCTGGAGGCTTAAAAAAAGAGAGCTTAGAAGAGAGCTCAGCAGCTCAGCATACCTCATCTCAGTACTCAGACCTAGACATCTGGAGATGCAGAAAGGAATCACCCTGGGGAAAGCTGTTTGAACCCAGAAGCCAGGAGGGAAGCCCTGTAGATGTCCACCATGTACCTTCCCATTTGACAGAGAAAACCAGAGGAAAGCCAGCTGCCTTTCCTCTGAAGAACTATAAAATTGTAACTAAATAAATCCGCTTATTAAAAGTCGATCTATTTCTGGTGTGTTACATTCTGGCAGCTTTAGTTAACTAATACAGAGGTCATGAGATCCCAGGATGGAATGCAAACTGTAACAAAAGAATCTAACTGTATTATAAATGTATGAAACCACCTCACTGAATGGAGTGGGAAGGAAAATACTGACCTGAGTAACTTTGGAAACGAGCAGAGTCTGTAAAACTAATATCAAAAAGAATTGTCATAAGCACAGTACACTGGTTGATAAAGTTAACAATTCTGAAAGACTATTCATGTACACTGGTATTGAAACAGTTAAGTAAATGGAAGACACATAGTAGAAACCAGTTTTTTATTGTGAGAGTTTATAAATAAGCAAGAGAAGTTAGAATGATTCATGTTGTAACGGATTAGAGTTAGAAACATCAGTATATTCATATCACATATGAACTCATAGAAATATATACAGATATGTGTATTATATGTGAGTTAGTATACCCACTATTAGTACTTCCTTGGTCTGTTAGCTGAGAGGGCCTAAAATAAAGGACACCCCGAGAGCAACGAACACAATTAGCACCCAGACCTGGTTACTAATACCATTCTCCAATAAAAAGAACTAAGATTCCTTAGAGAAATGGCTTCTAGACCTGGGGTAAGGTAATAAAAACTGGGATTGGCTGATTCTAGGATTGGTTCAATTAAGATAAGCCTGGAGAATTAGTAGTGCCAGAAAATAAGGAAGTACTAAAAAAAAAATCACAATAAAGGGAGTATGTTAAAGGGACATAAGGCACCACCAATTTAAAAAAATTCCAATGGTCAAAGTCGGAATGACTTGAGCAACAATGAATAGAGTGGTACTGTATTATAGTCCAAAATATAAAATAAACATCCTTGAGTCCATATTCATATAAATAAGTGAATAAATAAATGAATAAATAAATGGGGAGAACAGACAAATCACCCATACAGAATTCTCAATAATTTATGTAGATGCTTTGCCCTCAAGGTGGATCATAACCATCTCCTCCCCACCTTAAGCGTGGGCTGTGCACAGTAACTTCCTTCCAAACAGTACAGTATGGAAAAGGAAAAAAAAACAACCTTGCAGTAGGGGAATATGACAAATACTACCTAAGCCAGGTGATTAAAGTCAACATCAACAGTGATGTCATACTGATATTATGATATATATCATATAGCATATATGATATGCTGATATCCCTGATATAATGTGATGAGAATGGCACTTTACCTCTGCGGTCTTCCCCTCCCAAACTCAATCTAATTATGAGAAAAATACCAAATAAATCCAAATTGAGGAACTTTATACAAACACTTAACTAGTACTCCTCAAACTGTAAGATCAACAAAAACAAGGACAGTTTAAGAAATTATCACAGCCAAGACGAGTCTGAGGAAATACAATACTAAACGTAATATGGCATCCTGGATCAGAAAAAGGACATTAGATAAAAACTGAAAAAATCTGAATAAAATAGGCACTATTATTTAAAACTAGGATTTTTAAATAACTGATAATAACGTTATCAATATTGGTTTATTAACTGTGACAAATGTACCTTACTAATTGTCAGTAATAGGGGAAACAAGGTGTGGGGCAATGGGAACTCTCAGTACTATTTCTACAATTTTTCTTAAATCTAAATTTATTCTTAAATAAAAAGTTTATTTAAAAGAATCCACTTTCATAGTGTCACCTACATTTTTACTTTACCAATCTATATAAAATACAACTGTTAATACTTATTTTTAAAAACTCACTTCAATTCTTTTTCTGTTTGTTGTAGTTGTCTAGTGAGCAGTCCATGTTCCTTCTTCTTGGCTTTAACAAGGTTTTCATGATGAGAAAGAGACTCTTTTCTGACACTCAAATCCCTATCCACATGCTCTAACTCAGTCTTCAAAACATGAATTTTTTTCTCATTATAATATAGTTGGAAAAGCTGCAGTTGTATCTTGTTCATTTTCAGTTCTTCAAGGAGACTCTGATAACGTTCTGCCTACAAAACAGTACAATTCAAGGGTAGTTATAGGGAGAATATTTAAATTGACCTTAAACTCAACTATTATACTAATAAATGATCTTTAATGAATTTTTATTTATGTTGAGAAACTGCATTCTTACCCAAAACAATATTATTTGGAGAGGGTTTCTTGATACACTTGTAAAATACACTGATAAATGATTTTGTATTCCTGCATGAAGTGGTCTGGTATAAGAACAATGAAGTGGCACCTGCTAACCTGGGTCCTTGTCTCATTTCCATCTTGACCTATTTAGGTTAGCAAGTTCACTAACATTTCTGGCATCAGCTTCCTTGTTTGTAAACTAAAGGAAGAACATCAGATGACTTATAACGTCCTTAACAACTCTAAAATTAAATAGTTTCAGCTAAATTTCTGCTGTAAGATATGATTTTATTCCTCATAGAACTAACAGAACTGTTAAAGTTTTAAATTACATGTGAAAAGGAAAAACTTTAACATTTGAGCTACCAATATGGGAATGGGCTGTGGCTGCATTGAGAGGAAAGCTCCTTATCAATGAAGTATTCCAAGTAACAGTTTTTAATATTCCTCATAATTACTAAAGTTCTGAAATTTACATTTCTAATATGCTGTTTCAATATATTATGAATATTATATATAGCCTGACTTCCACTGCTGCCACCCCTATCCACTGATAAAACCAAGGACATATGTACACTCAAAAATATGAAGAAACAGAGAAACATCACTAGTAACAAACACATCCATCTTTCATTTAACCCTTCAAAAATACTGAGTACCTACTATATGCCAGGCCTTGTCCTATCTGCTGGGAATACAAGGGAGAACAAGAAAGGGCCCTGCTCTTGTAAAGTTTATATTCTAGTGAGGGAGCGGGGACAGAGTCAGATAATAAACAAACAAACAAATAATAAACAAGATAATTTCATTCAGCAACAAATGCTACAAAAGCAACAAAATAGGATGATGCAATATGCGATATGTGTATTAAGGGGGGTGTGTGCGAATTTAGATTAGGGGTGTAGACAGCAAATACCTGCCTGAGGAAACAGCTTGTTATTCAAAACTTGAGAGAGTATCAGCTATGGGAATAAAAAAGACATACAGCAACTTAAGAGGAAATAACAAAAGTAAAATTTCCAGGATAGGATGGAGCTTTGTGCATTCAATAAATAAAAAAGCTCAAAATGTAGGAGAGTAGAAGTTAAAGCTTGAGAGGTGAATAAGGGCCAGACTAAATTGAATCTATAGGCTAGATAAAGAGGCTGGATTCTAAGTGCAGTGGAAAGCAAATGGAAAATTTTATGCAGAAGAGACAGGAATCGATTTGTATTTGAAAAAAATCACTCCAAACTCAAACAACTAACAATCATATGCAAAGCAACTATACTGTGAAGGGTACCAAGGGATAGTGTAGATCAATATTTGCAAAGTGTGGTCATGGCTTCCTAGGGGTTGCTAAGACCCTTTTAAGGAGTTCCTGATGTCAAAACTATTTTCATAATAAGATTTCATTTGCCTTTTTGGGGGATGCTGGCATTTGTACTGATGGAAGAAAAGCTAACAGTGGATAAAATCTCAGCTTTAGCACAAATTAGGGCAGTGACACCAAACTATACTAGGCAGTCACTGTATTCTTCACTGCCACACACATGTAGTTTTTTTAAAAGTCAATTTCACTTAAAAATGTACTGGATGAAGCAGCAAAAATTAATTTTATTAAATCCTGACTTTTGAGCAAAAGCCTTTTCTTTTTTTTGAGCAAATGCCTTTTCAATATTACATGTGAAGAAATGGGAAGTACACATAAAATACTTCTGCAGTATAATTAAATGTGAAGGCTGTCACAAGGAAAAACACCTGAGTGGCTGAGTTGAACTGCAAACCAAACCATACACTATTCATGGAATTCCATTATTATGTAGAAGAACAAGAGACTTCATTATACAGTCTTGGGTATTTGGTCAATATTTTCCAAAATTGAGTGAAGTGAGACTTTCACTTCAAGGAAAAGAACAGATATTATTTCCAATAATAAAGTTTGACTTCCAAGTGAAATTCAGAATTTTAGAAAACTTGTATTGGCCATTATGAGCTTCACAAATTCCCAAAACTTAAAAAAACTTTTCTGATGAGACTGGGCAATATTAATGAATGTGAATTTTTATATTATATAAACGAAATGTGTTTATATTTGGAAACTCTCCCTAAACTCAGTGAATCAATATTTTCTAAATGATCAGTGCACAATTTTATAAAATCATTCATAGGTAAAAGATCCATTCATAATGCAAGATATATCAATAAATTTTAATGTAATCAAGCACAAAAAGTTCACTGAGATGGCTTCATATTTCACATTGAAATTAATCTTTAAGAAATTACTACAAGTCAAGTTTTGGCATAATATCAAAAAAAAAAAGAAAACTCATTCATCCGTTGGGTTGTGGTATATTGTAGACATACAAGAGAAAATTATTCAGCCATAAAGAACAAAATACTGATAAATGCTATAGTCTGTATGAACCTCAAAAACATGCTAGTAAAATAAGCCAGACACAAAAGGTCATATAATGTATGATTCTATTTATACAAAATATCTAGAATAGATAAATCCACAGAGACAGAACACAGATAGGTGGTTACCAGGGGCAGGGGGGAAGGGAGAAATGAGAAGCAACTGCTTAAAGGGTACAGGGTTTTGTTTGATGATGGTAAAAATGTTTTGGAACTAGATAGAGATGTGGTTGCACATTGTGAATGTACTAAATATCACTGAATTGTTCACTTTAAAATAGTTCATTTAATGCTATGTGAATATCATCTCAATTAAAAAAGCATACCCACAGTTACCTAAAAAAGGCTATTAAGATACCCTCTATTTTTCCATATATATGTGTGAAGTCGAATTTTCTTCATAGATTTCAAACCAAACCTCATATAACAAAAGACAAAATACAGTAGCAATTATGAGAACCCAGATGTCTTATAGTAAGTCACACATTAAGGAGATTATAAAAATATAAAACAATGGTGCTTGTGATAGCTTGAAACTGTTATAAACTCCAGAAAAGCCATGTTCTTTTAATCCTAATCCAATCTTTTGGGGGAAGAGGGATTGTTTGGGTGGGACCTTTTGATTAGATTATTTCCATGGAAATGTGGCGCTGCCCATTCAAGATGGCTCTTAATTAGTTTACTGGAGCCCTTAAAAGAGCCCACGCAGAGAGCAACCACCTAGACACAGACATTTGCAGATGCTTGTAGAACCACTAGAAAGCCACTGGAATCAGAAACTGAAAGCAATGCAACGGCCAGTCACGTGCCTTCCCAGCTGACAGAGAATACCCTGGATGTGATCAGCCTTTCTTAAGCTAAGCTATATCCTCTTGCTGATGCCTTAATTTGGACATCTTGCTAGCCTTAGAACTGCCAGCAAGTAACTTATAAATCCCCTTTATAAAAGTCAATCCATTTCTGGTATATTGCATTCTGGGAGCTTTAGCTTTATTGTAAACTTGTAACTTAATAAATCCCCTTTATAAAAGTCAATCCATTTCTGGCATAATAGATTTTAGTAAACTGAAACACTGCTAATTTTTTTATTTTGGAAAATTTTTACATTATGTGAATGTAAGTTAACATAACATAACAATAAATTTATTGTTATTTTTACATAAATAATTTAAAACATTTTAAAAATGTCTCAGTTTCAACATCAAATATGATAGATACAACACATATAAACAAAAAGTCTTTGGAGTGCTCCATAATTTTTAAGAGTGAAAGGGAATCAAGATTCAAAAGTTTGCGAGCTGCTGCCATCTAAGTTATATAGCATACAAGGTTACCTTTAGTTAGGAAAATTGGAGATTTTGAGAGTTTGGGTTTTTCTGCCTACAGGGGAAGATCAAGCCAAATAGGGGAAGATATGGCAAAAAGTTTATCTTTAATGAATACTGGGCTTTATTTATTTTATGTTATTAAAGGAATAATCTTGGTAACCCTAAGACAATCCCCAATAATTCTAAAAGACAGAAAGTTTTTATATCTGACCTCTAATGAGTTAACATTTCAATGACCTTACCTCTTCCTTCTCTAATTTTGCATGTTTACGTTCTGCAGCTACATTTTTTTTCTTATTAAAATTAAACTGTGCATCCTCTTCGGCCTTCTGTAACTTTTTTTTCTTTTCCTCATATTCTCCTATAAGCTCTCCAGAAGTGCTGATTTCCTCAAAAAACTGGGTTCTTTCTTTGGGTTTTTTCATTGAAATCAACTCCACAGTTCCCTTAAAAACAGGAACACCAAGATATAAAATATAGTGATGCAATTCTTTTTAAAAAATGTGAACTGAAAATACAAATACAGCTACTTACCTGAAAAACCAGACAGTTTCTTGCTTTGACTATTATGCCTATCTTTTCCAACTCTGCTACATAAGCAGAACGACTCACAGGATTATCATTGAAATGAAATTCTGAGCATCCCCCTAGAATAAAAGAATAAAGACTTCCACTAGATGTCTAAATGGTAGACATACCTCGACAACACTAAAGCCTTAATAAAACTGTTTTTCTTATTGAAATGGCCAGTTATATAATAATGTACAAGTTAACAAATACATTTAATCAGTCAACAAACATCGAGTGTCTACTATATACCTATGCAAGACACTATTCTACAGCAGTGAACAAAACAAACAAGTCTCTGATCATCCCAAAGAATAAGGAAAATAAATGCTGGCAAGGATGGAGAGATAGAGGAACCTTCATACATTTTTGGCGAGAATGTAAAAATGTACATTTAGAACATGTAGAAAAATTTGGTGGTTCTTCAAAAAGTAAGACACAGAACTACCATATGACTGGCAATACCACTTCTAGAACTGAAAGCAGAACCTGGATAAATATGTGTACACCAATGTTCTTAGCAAATTTCTTCATAATAGCCAAAAGGTAGACTCAATGCAAATGTCCATTAGCACATGAATGGATAAACACACTGTAGTCTATCCACATAATTGAGTATTACTCTGCCTTAAAGAGGAATGAAATTCTGATACATACGACTACGTGAATAAACTCTGAAGACATTTATATTGAGTGAAATAAGCCAGGTACAAAAGGACAAACATTGCATGATACCACTTACCCATGAAATAGCTAGAACATACACTCACAATGACAGAAAGTAGCATACAGGTTACCAGGGGCAGGAGTATGTGGAATGGGGAGTTTATGCATAATGCGTATAGGATTTAGTTTTCATTTTCTCTTTATTGCTCCTTTTTTTAAAATTATGGAAATATATATACAAAAATTTTGCAGCTGAATCACTCCCAATCATGTCATTCAATGGGATTAATCACATTCACAGTGTTGTGCTTCCCTCACCACCATCTATTACCAATAGAGAGTGTTATGTAATTAGAAATGCTCTAACTGAGCCAAAATGACAACAGCAACAACCACCACCAAAACCAAAACTGTTGAGCCTATATTTAGAGGCTAAGTAAGCTCCTAACATAGATGGAAAAAAAAGTTTTCAGGATCATTTACTCAGGAAACAGAGGAATTGCATTGGATACATTCACAAAATATAAATCCAACTATTTCACTCATTCCACTTTTTGAAGGTAGAAAGGACTGTCTATACAAGTCAAAAACATACAATTGGGACATCACTAAGAAAATTAAGTGAACAAACATAAAGAAGCTCAGAATGAACTTTTATGGCTTCTCTTTGTCTTCAAAGTCAGTTTTTTCCTTCATTGTAACACCCAGGTACAAAGACACTATTTGAGAGTAGGGGGATTTGAACAAGTATGTCTGTTTAAAGAAGAAACTCAGTGGAGAAGCCCTGTCAAACAGGATACTTGTTTCTGAAATTTGCTATTCAAGAGAAAACAAGAACCTCTAGCTCCCAATGCCAGTGGAATAATAGATCATACCCTTCAAAGAAAGAAAAAGGAGGTAATCTGACTAATTCTTGAAAAATCAAATGACTCATAAACAAAAATTTACAAAAAATACCTCGAATAATTCTTGTAAATGTTTTCTCTTCTTCACCCTCCTCCAAATATACAATTTTTACACTTGCAGAAGAAGAAACAGGTTTTCCAATATGTGCTCCATGAATAAGTTCTTGAATATTTTTCACTCTCAAATTAGCGGTTTTTTCTCCCATTACAAAACTAAGTGCATCCATCACATTAGATTTTCCTGGGGAAGAAAAGAGACAGGGAAAAAAAGTTAACATTAAATACCTTGTCCAGAGCCCGAGACACCAGGCCACCAACAGAAGTGAAATAAAGTCTATATACATTTTCATAGTTCTGTTTTGTCAATATTCAAAATACACGTGACTGAAAAATGTCATGTAGATCATTGGTTTCCTCTCTGCAGTATGGTAGGGCATTATAAATTCCTAGATCTAACCCCAGTTCTCTCCCATTAGGTATTATCTCACGGTCAATCATCTAACTTCTCTGAATTTATCTCCATTTTATAAATATGGAAACTATCACCTAAAGCATTAGGCTAGCACCAAACCCTCACACACTCAAAAAAAAAAAAAGTTAACTAAATCCAGAATTTTCTCAAAGGCTAGACTGAGGTTGCAAGAATATGTACCTGACTGGTATGAGATGGTATGCAGAAGGATGTTAGCAAATAGGCCTGAGACTGCTATCGTTTGGAAGGCCTGCTGACAAATTTGGCTGACACTGAGAATTTAGATTATGGGAGGGTTCCAAACCATAAGAATGGCTCACTATTCCTAAACTACTTATGCAAACAATATGATTTATGCTGAACACTTGCCTTCTTTCCAGGAGTCTAGAATTTGATACATGCTAACTATATGACCAGCCCCAAATAAAAACCCTAGGTACTGAGTATTTAATGAGATTTCTTGGTAGAAAACATTTCACATGTGTTTTCACAACTTGTTGCTCGAAGAATTAAGCAAGCCCTGTGTGACTCCACTGGGAGAGGACACTAGGAACTTTGCACCTGGTTTACTCAGGCTTTATCCATGAGCTTTTTCCCTTTGCTGATTTTTCCTGGTATCCTTTCACTGTAAAAAACTATAGTCACAAGTACAACTATATATATTCTGAGTTCTGGGAATCCTCCTAGTTGATCATCAAACTTGGAATGGTCTTGGGGACTCTCAATCCAGATGGCAAACTCTTATCCAACCATGAGCTCCATTTTCTGCTCTAAGACCATTTCCAAGGAAGTGTCAACACAGATACTACAATTGCTATTTAAAATAGCTTTCTTTTTCATATTCTGTCCCCCATATTCACAAGCAATTCCAATTCCCAATGCCAGAAGTGTTAAAGGTAACATAAACAAAGAGAAAAGAATACTGTCATCCACTGGAAATATGACTTAGTTTTAGAGGTTTATGATCTTTGCAAAAAAAGAATTATATGTGGAAAGTACTGCAATCTATGTGGCTCAATTTCAGTTTATAGGTATGAAATATGACTTCTTTTGTAAACTGATAATCCATAGACTGATAGAATATGCAGGACAAAATGAACATTCACTGATTTTAATTATTAAATTTGATAGTAGCAGAATTAACAGGAATTCTTTTAGTTCAAGTCCTTATTTAATACTTCTTTACCCAAATTCATTCATTCAATTAATATAATATATGAAGGAGACAATTATGTCCCTGTGTAATTGAGGTTACATTTTATCAAGAGAGCCAGACAAAAAACAAAAGGGATAACCGCATATTATAATTATCATGAGGAAATAAACTGAGTGATAAACTGAGGACAACTATGGGAGGCACCATTAGATACGATATGAGAAAACATTTATTAAATTCTTACTTGCCACCTAGCGTTTGTTTAACAACCGTCTGTTGAAAGACTGAATGAATGAACCAAGTCAAGTTTTGCAGTATTCAGATTGGGGATCTCTGCTGCAAATAACTGAAAACCAGTATCAGGAAAACAATGATTCTGGAAGAGATATCTTTTAGCCTACTGTAACTTGATGATGGTGGATCAAGTATTAAAAGATATAAAAGTGACACTATCATTCTTCCATCTCAAAAATTAGATATCTTCCATTCATTTGTCCTCTTATCCAAACAGTCACTAAGACCCTTTTGGTTTCAACTCCAGATATCTCTTCTTTTCCTCTCCTTCTTTATCTTCCTTCTTTTAGTTCAAGCCTTCCTTACTCAAGAGCCTCCTAGCTGGGCTCCTCATTCTGCAATCTTTCATCCCCTCAAATTAATTAATTCATTCTACATATTTACTGTACACCTGTTTATCAGGCACAATGTGTAGGTTTTTTCCCTAAGGTGCTCACAGTTTTGGAGTTATGTGTCTTATTTCAAAACCTATATTTTTTCCACTAAAATCAGAAAGTTGTAATACACGTTAGTAAGTTCTAAGATCACATTAAAAGTACGTGGACTCTATTTAGGTGAATTACACTAACTGGAAGTGGCTCTGAGTAGGCTTTGCAGAAGAACTAATTTCTGAGCTAACTTTTAAAGGGTAATTCGGGGTGGGGGAGTAGGGATGATGCTTAAGGAAAAGGGAATGGTTTGGTCATAGGTACAGAAGGATGAGAGAGCATGATAGGTAATTCTAGAAAGGTGGTGCAAAGCATACAAAGTTGGGAACGGTAAGAGAAAGCTGGAAGAGATAAACAAGAATCACAATATACTAAAGGGAACTGAACATTATACTGAAGACTAAGAAGAATTTCATAATCCATCAGCTACTGAAGTACTTGAGGAATAACAGTGACTTGTCTAGATATTTTAGAAAATTTTCATAGGTATCACCCAAAAGAGAAATGGGCAAAGGACATGAAAAAGCAATTCAGAAAAAAGAAATACAGAAGACTCTTAAACATATGAAAAGATGCTCAAGTTCACTTATAATGAGAGAAATGTAAATTAAAGCTATAATGACATCTACCAGTCCGGCAGAAAACTAAAACTTTGCAAACACATTTTTTTTTTTTTTTTGGTGCGGTAGGAGGGAAAAAGGCCCTCTCACACATCTCTGGTATAAGTACTAAATGATACAACCACTATGGGGGAAAAATCTGGCAATAGCTGACGGAATTATAAATTCATTTACCCCTCAAGTCAGAAATTCCACTACTAGGAATCTATCCCACAGAGATATGCGCACAGTTACACAATGACAAATTCATATTTTTACAAATCATTATAGATTGGTTGCAACAGAAATACACAGAAGAGACTTTCAGACATAAACACACACATAGAATATTCACATATTGGTGCAAGGGAGGTCCAGGACTTGGCAAATGAATAAAGCAAAGTGCATAACCATATACATAGTATGCAACCTTTTATTTAAGAAAAAGAGAGGAGTTTGGAATAAGAATACACACATATACTTGCTTACATTTGCAAAAAAAAGAAATACTGAAGGATTAACAAAAAACTAATGGTTTCTCTAAAGGTGAAAAAGAGTAGGACATAGTGACTGACTGAATTGAATGCCTGATTGCCTCTCCAGATCCATTCTTGACTCTGCTTTCTGCCCTTTATAGGCTCCTACATCTTCTGACTTCCAGTTGGAGTCAGCTAATGGGAGCCCTGGCACTAGACAGAAGGGAAAAGAGTGAGATCAGGGTATTCATTTCCCTACTGCTCTTCTTGTGAGGTTGCCTCTGGCTGGTTGTGCCCTTTAATAAGTCACTGCCCTTTCAAAGTTCTTCCTGGGTATGTCCCCCTGTGGCCCCAGGGATGGTGTATTGGTTTGTTAAATGCTGCCAGAATGCAATATACCAGAAATGGAATGGCTTTTATAAAGGGAATGTATTAAGTTACAGGTTTACAGTTCTAAGGCCATAAAAATGTTCACACTAAGGCATCCAGAGACAGATATCTTGACTCAAGGAATGCTGATGTCTGTCACATGGCAAAGCATGTGGCTGGTGTCTGCTGGTCCTTGTTCTGAGTTCCACTGGTTCCAGCTTCTGATGCCAGTATTTTCCCTCTAAGTGTCCATGGGCCTTCACTTAGCAACTCCAGTACACAATTCTGTGTTCTGACTTGCTTAGCATCTCATGGGAAAGCACATGATGACGTCTGCTGGGCTATGCATCTCCAAATGTCCATATCTAGATGTCTGCTCTCTCTGTAGGCACTCCAAGCATCTTTAAATGTCTATGCTTCTTTCATCTCTGAAGCATCTGTGTTTTCTTCAAAATGTCTCACCTTTTAAAGGACTCCAGTAAACTAATCAAGATCCACCTTGAACGGGCGGAATCACATCTCCATCTAATCAAAATGTCCCATCCACAACTGGGTGTGTCACATCTCCATGGAAACAATCCAAAGTTTCCATCCCACAATACTGAATCAGGATTAAAAGAAACATGGCTGTCTTCATGAGATTGGATCATGAAAAAGGACATGGGTTTTCTGGGGTACATAACAGCTTCAAACCAACACAGGTGTATCACCTCCATTGCTGCTAAGTCCATGCTCTCTGACTCCTTGTGATTCCTCTACAAGCCCTTCCACATCTTTGTAATTAGCCATTTCAGAAATAAATCCTCCTCAAATTATCCTGACTTGAAAATGCCACTATTTCCTATGGGGACCCAGACTGATACAGAGAATAAGGGTAGAAGCATTTCTCTGTGTATACCTTTTCTAAAGAGTTTTGACTTTTGAAATATGTATGTGCAGTATCAATTTATTTTAAAAATTAATTAAAAATACCATAGGTGAAAACAACCAGAAACAAGTAAACTTAACTGAATATTAAATTGGTAACAACTATATAGAAAAATTATTTATTTCCATGGACTTAAGTTCACAGAATTCTAACAGCATATCCTTGACGGAATGCATTCTAAGGACTACAAAGAAATTTTAGATTTCCTTTAACAGCTTTACTGTTTAAGTGTTATTGGTATTCCTAGTTTGGAACAGTTTTCTTTACAATACACATTAAAGTAAATAAGTCATTACATTATGATGTCAGGAATGAAGATTTTCAAAGTAAGAAATAACATTTACAGTGACAAAAATAAAGGGACAGTGAAAACAGGTATGTTAAAACTGGATGGGAATTTGGAGCTTCTGATGTTCTTGCAGGCAGTGGGGAAGGCCAAATCGATGGGCTGAGCTTCAATCTTGGGTTCACCCCATGAGACTTATTCTTGTAAGTGACAGGCTAAGTATACTTGGAATTGTGTCTGGGAGTCGCCCCACGGGGGCCTCTTTTGTTGCTCAGATGTATCTCTCTGAGCCAAATTGGTCGGTGAACTCACTGCCCTTCCCCTGTATGGGACATGACTCATGGGTGTGGATCTCCCTGGCAGTGTGGCCTGGAACTCCTGAGATGAGCTGGGACTCAGAACTATGGGATTGAGAGAACCTTCTTGACCGAAGTGGGAGGGAAGGGAATGGGACAGATTAGAGAAAAACTATGAGATACCACTTCATACTCACTAGGATAGCCAAAATAAAAAAGAGAGACAATAACAAATGTTGACAAGGATATGGAGAAATTGGAACCCTCATTCATTACTAGTGGGAATTATTAAATGGGAGAGCCACTTCAGAAAAAAATTTGGTAGTTTCTCAAAATGTTAAATAGGGAGTTACCATTTGTTCTAGTTTGCTAGCTGCCGGAATGCAACACACCAGAGACGGATTGGCTTTTAATAAAAGGGGATTTATTTTGTTGGTTCTTCAGAGGAAAGGCAGCTAACTTTCCACTGAGGCTCTTTCTTACGTGGAAGGCACAGGATGGTCTCTGCTGGTCTTCTCTCCAGGCCCTTGGGTTCCAACAACTTTCCCCGG
>PVIY010005394.1:66070-94992 GCA_004026745.1 Myrmecophaga tridactyla | reverse complement strand
TATGTTTATTTGGATTTACTCTATTTGGGTTTTGTTGGGTTCTTTGATTTGTATATTTATGTCTTTTATAAGATTTGGGAAGATTTCCCCCATTAGCTCATCAAGTAACCTTCCTAGCCCTTTACTCTTTGTGCTGGTTTGAAAGGATGTATGTCCCCTAGAAAAGCCATGTTTTAATCAAAATCCCATTTCATAAAGGCAGGATAATCCCTATTCAATACTGTATGTTTGAAACTGTAATCAGATCATCTCCCTGGAGATGTGATTTAATCAAGAGTGGCTGTTAAACTGGATTAGGGGAGATATGTCTCCACCCATTTGGGTGGGTCTTGATTAGTTTCTAAAGTCCTATAAAAGAGGAAACATTTTTGAGAATGAAGGAGATTCAGAGAGAGCAGAGAATGCTGCAACACCATGAAGCAGAGAGTCCATGAGCCAACGACCTTTGGAGATGAAGAAGGAAAATGCCTCCCGGGGAGCTTCATGAAACTGGAAGCCAGGAGAGAAAGCTAGCAGATGATGCCATGTTTGCCATGTGCCCTTCTAGCTGAGAGAGAAGGCCTGACTGTGTTCACCATGTGCCTTCAAACTTGAGAGAGAACCCTGAGCTTCATCGGCCTTGTTGAACCAAGGTACCTTTCCCTGAATGCCTTTGATTGGACATTTATATAGACTGGGACATTTTCTCAGCCTTAGAACTGTAAACTAGCAACCTATTAAATTCCCCTTTTTAAAATTTCTGGTATATTGCATTCTGGCAGCTAGCAAACTAGAACACTCTTTTGTTCTCCTTCTGGGACATTGATGATTCTTATATTCATGTTCTTTGTGTTGTCCATCATTTCTCTGAAATCCTGTTCCAGTTTTTCCATCTTTCTTGCCGTTTTTTCTTTTGTGTATTTGAATTCAATCATCCTGTCTTCTAGGTTGCTCATGTTTTCTTCTGCCTCTTCAAATCAGCTGTTGTGTGTCTCTAGTGTATGTTTTATTTGGTCTACAGTAGCTTTCATCTCAGTGAGAGCTACTATTTTTCTATTTATTATTTCAAACTCTTCTTTGTGCTTCTCCTGTGTCTTCTTGACTTCCTTCATGTCATTATGAAGGTCCTTGATGAGTTGGTCCAAATTCCATGTCCCCTCCAGTGTTTTAATTTGGTCATTTGGTTGGGCCATATCTGTCTGAATCGTCACATGTTTTTTTTGTTTTCTGTTGTATTCAGGGCATTTGTTTATCTTGATGAGTTTATTTTGCAAGTTGATTTCTTTGACTCATCAAAGAAAGTTTTATCAAAGTTTTATTTGCTTGGGTTTGCCTTGGATTTCCCCTTTTGCATTTGCTTTCTCAGCACTTTTTCTCAGTTTTAGATGTCAGGATATTGAGTCTGTCTCTGGGCTCACTACAAAACTGTTGTATATGTTCTCAAGATAAATCCCTTCACTTTTCTGAGTATTCATTTCTTCATCTTAAAAATGAAAACTTTTGAATTTATAATGAAAAATGTCTTTCATTTCTAAAACATCCTAATCCTATAGACAGACATCCATTTGGAAAGGGAGAGAGTTAAATGTTATGCCACCAAATATCTAGAAAGTAAAACAAAAATGGGTCTTGTCTCATTTAAAATGTAGCATGCTGTAAATCAACTGTAATGGCCTTGTTGAGGTGTGGGAGCACACACCTGCTACTCTACACCTCTGGACCTCATGGTTGCCATCCACCTCCTCACGCCTTCAAGGGGCAGTGGTAGTCTAGGCACCATGGACCAACCAAGGTCCCAAAGCACTTGGAAAAAAGCCAGAAAGCTGTCATATTTGAAAGCAATATAGGGATTTCCTTACAATCTCCTGAGATATCCTTTTGAATTAAAGTTTATAAATTTTCTGTTGTGTTAGAAGACACGGTATTGGTGTGACATTGCTTACATTCTCTGTATGTTTACAGCTCCAAACAGTATTCTTCATTAATAGCCTCAAAGTTATTTCAAGCTTCTGGTTTTTCCCACAGTGAGGTATATCAACTGGCCATACTCAATCATTTTTTTCCCCTAATCATTTATTTAACTAAAGGAACCAGGCAATGTCTTTTGGTTCAGCCTATGATGTGGCTTTGCAATCCCACTGAAGCAGGGATGTGGAATCTATAGAATGCTTGAAAAGAGGTCATTTATGGATTTCCATTTCTACCAGTATATGGAGATTGATAATCTGGAGATACCACTTCCAAAAAGCATTAAGTTCCTATGTGAAACATAATTTGTATCATGCTTGTTTCCTATGCCTGCATCAAGAGAAGAGCTGATATCCTCACAAGAAGAGGGAAATTGTTGGCACAGAAACAGAGGGAAGATGGCCTTGTAGTGATGGTGGAAGAGATTGGAGTTATGCTGCAACAACACCAAGGAGTGCCTGGGGCCAACAGAAGCTAGGAAGAGGCAAGGATGGAACTTTATTTTAGTCCTAACATTTGATAAGCATCTAATATGATCCAGGCACTGTGCTATCAGGGATATATTGAAGAAAGCAAAAAGTCACTTTCTTGCAGTAATACATAGTCTACTTTGTTAAGACAGCAATTGAAAGATTATAGTAAAATGTAATAAAAGCATATAAGTATAGGGTCATATGGGGACAGAAAGTAAGGTTGTGGTTTGGAAGTAATTGACAGTCACCTTTTCCAAGGTAAGGCCAAAATGTTAGGTTGTTCAGAGCAGAGGAGATAGTTGTTTAAAATGAACCTTCAGTTGTCAGTAGTGAGAAAGAGCAGGGGTGGAAGTATTCTCTCTGTACCCACTGAAATCTTAATGTGAAAATATCTCCTGCTCTCTCTGCTGGTAGATACCTCAGCCCTTCCACATACCTTAGACTCCTAAATTGGATAATTTGTGGTATAAAGGGAACAGCAATTATTTCTTGAGCTTTACTACTTTGACTTGGTACATTCTTTTATCCAAATGTTCACTCAGAAAATACAAATCCTACAGTTCAGCTACTTTGGAAATCTAATGTCTTCAGTCATTTACCAATTGGTTTTCAATTCTTTGTTCTGCATTGATAACACCCACAGCATGAATAATTTTTTTGGTGCATCAGGCAGACGTATTTACAGAACTGTCTGAGGGTAGTGTATGTCTACTACATATTTTGATGGTTTCTAGAAAATAGTTTAAAAATATATATTTTAAAGGTGAACACTCATTTTTGGATGGGGAGCTGATTCATATCCTTTGTGATTGCCTCAAGCATTTCAGATTTTAGAGAGGATATCCACATTGTTGTTGATATAGAGTATATTTTTCCAATGGGAAATATGAGAAATATGTCTCATTAAGTTTTTCATTGAACAGATACTTTGTATCTGGAATCACTTTGCCCGTGAAGCTATGTATCTTCCTAAAAAATGGATCTTTGTGGGGAAACTGGAAGCTTGAAAATTTCTGTTTTATGCAACTTGTGCATTTAACATTTTCATAAATTTAACTCAAACTATGGTAGATGCCTGGAAAACAGCTTTTGTGTACTTTTCCTTTCCCTGCCACTAAACTGCTAAGGATTTGTGAGCAAACGATAGGGGGAGAATGAAAGATTAAAGAATATCTAGAAAATCGTAAAACAAATATTCTCTACTTTGGAATAAGCAATGTTCATGCCTCGCCTTGGAGATGGGTCTGTGAGCACTTTGGCTAATGCTAGTCAGAACATCTAGAGTTTTAAGGAAGCTATAGCTCTTCCAGTGATTATAGTCTGGAATTAAGTGCTAGGGCAATACAGAGAATCTTCAGGAAAAAAAAAATGACCCTACAATGGATTTATGTATGCTTATGAAATAAGGCCAATTTTACAATTTTTATTAACTTACAAGAAATATAGTCAAATTCTGTGTTTAGGTATATTTATCAGCATCTCTCAAGGCTGGAGAATTTTATCTCTCCTCCTATTTGAAAATTTCCACTTGTTTTTAATTGCGATTGTTCTATTATTCAGACTTGTCTTGTAAACTGCTTCTATGAAAGAAGTGGGACATTTACATTAAAACAAAGAATCTCCCTGAATTCTTCCTCTTGACAAGATGGCAAATGAGCACAGGAAGCTGGCTGCTTTCCCAGAGCCTAACCTTGGAGATGCCACAAAAGCAGAAGGGAGGTTGACAGCTCTTAGAATATGAAAACCATGAGGAAAGGCCAGAGTAGCAGAGGGTGGTGGGTTCCTGGTGCAGAACTAGAGGAGGGCCAGAGGCACAGATGGGGGACAGACAGGACAGAAGCACTGCTGTTCCTGTTTTTGTTCTCTTCCAAAATTGCCTGAGGGAATCACGGCTCACTTGTCCTGTCACGTTCAAAAAAGTCAAAGTAGAACAGGACCAGTAAAAGAGGTGGTAGGGTAGGAATTGAGGGAGTACAGTCCTGGCTATACTGGTGAACAAAGAAAAAGTGGTAGGCAGGGGGCAGGACCTCTGAGATTTTGGTCTTTACTTCCCATAGCACCTTCTGCCTTTAGTTGTCCAGGTGGCCAGAACCCAGAGAAGAAACCCAGAGTGTGAGCAGTGCCAAGAGAAGAGGCACAGGATGTGTGCTGGTTAAGTTTGTGTTAAAACCAGGAAAATGAGAAGGTGGTGAGCTCAGGTTGTAAAAAATGAGCATCTCCACCTAAGGTACATCCCCCACTTCATAAATTCATCTTGAAAGAGAAACTATGGAGTCTGGATGAAGCCTTTTGCTGGACTACCCATTTTTAGCTAATGCAATTGTGATGCCAAAGGAATAGAAACTCATAGGATAAAATGAAAAACTGGGAGAATACAAAACTGAAAGAAAGAAAAGGAGACAGAAAGAGAAGAGAAAAGAAACAAGAAGATAAAAGAGTAGGAGAAAATGCTGAATTACTTATTCAAAGTAAACATCATAAATATCCTCAAACAAATTAGGAAAACAGATGGAAATATGAAGCAGAAGTAAGTAATCACAAGAAATATCAAGTGAAGGTATTGAGTATGAGAAATTTAAAATAAACTAATATTGATTAGCTTAAAATGTGATAACGAAATACAGTACCCAAAAAATAACCTCAGGCTGAGATGTTTTTACAGGTCTTTCCAAACTTTCAAAATAAAGATTTTTTTTTCTTTACCTTACACATTGTTCCAGGAAATAGAAAATACCTAAATCTGTTCAACTAATTTTAAAAGCACAGTTGAAACCCAGATTTCTAAATCAAATGAGGACAGCATGGGAATTAAAAAGCATAGGCCCATTTCACTTACAATAACAGATGTGAAATTCCCAAGTAAAATATTAGCTTTGAGTGATATAAAGAAGTTTAATTTGGGTTTCAATTAGAAACATATCAGAGTCAGTACTTATTCTATTATAAATATTTACCAAAGGAAGCAAAAATATTTCACATGTTAAAAATATCTCTTGCATACAAACAAACAGAGCATGTGGCAGAAATCCAAGTCATCTTTTCAAATATAGCGACGACACTGTAGGTGCTTTTTTACTGCATACACTGAAAGCATCTTGACAAATTTCTTTACCTTGTATAGAAGATGTTTACATCCCTAATAAGTAGTTAGGTACTCTGTTATAGAACAAGGGATTGTTTTCAAGTGATTCATCACATATTTAATAAGCTTTCTTCAGTTTTTAGTTTCTTTTTAATCAAGACTAGTTATAAGGAGACAAATATACTTCTTATTAAATTTTTTTTGGAAAAGGATGTATTTAATTCCATACTCCCTGACCCCAAATGTGTATTAAATATATATCGATTTCACATAAGGTTTATTCCTTGAAAGCTGGCATCAATTAATGTCACAAAATTAATTAGTTTAATTTGTGACAGAAATTGGATAAAAGAGGAAAATAATATCATTTCACCAACAGAAAGAAATCTCGATAATTCTCCAGCCCCAACACATGTTGAAAAATGCCACCATAAACTTAGAAATATGCTGTTTATATCTGTACACTAAAAGTGTGTGTATTTGTGTATGAGTGTACGCATGTGTGTATATAGTATGAACTAGAAGACTAATGTTTAAAGAAAGAAAAAAAAACCTAGAAAAAAATGAAGATGTACATTATTGCCACTATTTATCATTATGTGCTAGAAATCTTAGTCAATGTTATGGATTCATCAAATGAGTGCCCAGATTGTCTTTATTTGCAGAAGATATAAATAATTATGCATACAGCCCTGTAAATTCAACAGTGATCCTAATCAGGATCAAATTTTTAAAGGCTTTGTGTCCAAGAATTTTATTTCTAGTATGATCCTGTTGCCTCCCATCAGATCAGTGTTCCTAACAACTAAAAATACTGAAACTATACTAAAAAACATAGTATAGTCAGTAAAATGAACAATAGGGGCAAGGTGGTGGAGAATTGAGAATTTTAAGAAAGAAATGGCACTGAGTGTCTCCTGTGTTTAAAGCTTTTCATTTGGGCCAGCCATAGAATTTTTTTCTTCTTAAAGTTTTACTTGAGTCATGATGGAAAACTTTAGAGGTACGCATGGAAAATAAGGCATGATCACAACTTGCAATGAAAACAATTTAATCAGAGCTTAAAAGCCTGTCAGCTAACATAGAAGGTCAAGCACTGGGCGGGTGACCTGCTGGAGGGCCGAGGGGACTGGGTATTAGTATCCCTCTCCTTCTTCCTCACCCTCTCCTTCAACACAATCCATACCAACTGCATCATACTCCTTCTCAAAGGAGCCATGTCCTCACGGCCTCAGAAAACCCTTCTTCCTCCATCCCCTCATCCACACACCAGTGGACAAAGGCATGCTTGGCATACATCAAGTCAAACTTGTGGTCCAGATAAGCCCAGGCCTCAGCAATGGCGGTGGTGTTGCTCAGCATGCACAGCTTGCTGGACCTTGTGTGGGTCTCCACCAGGTCCCACAGTGGGAGGCTGGTAGTTAATGCCAACCTTAAGCCAGTGAACACCAATCCACGAATTATGCTGCACTTGGTCTTGATGGTGGCGATGGCAGCACTGACACCTTTGGGAACCATGTCACCACAGAACACAGGCAGCAAGCCATGTATTTACCATGGTGAGTGTCACATTTCACCATCTGGTTGACTGGCTCAGACCGACTCAGTTGTTCATGGTCAGCTTTCTCAGCAGAGATGAGGGAGGCAAATGTGGCCAGTGGAAAGTGAATGTGGGGATAGGGTACTAGGTTGGTCTGGAAATCTGTCAAAGCAACATGCAGGGCACCATCACACCTGAGGGAAGCAGTGAGGAAGGATACAACCTGGCTAATAAGGGGTTTAAGTTTGGTGTAGTTTGATGCTCAATATTGAGGTTCTTATAACAGATATCTTGATGGCCTTACCATCTACCATGAAGCACAATCTAAGGGCTCCAGGCTGGTGTGGGTGAAGAGAATGTAGTTGTGGAGATCTGGGAGGTTGGGTAGATGGAGAACTCCAAACTGAACTTCTTGTCACAATCAGCAAAAAGATGTCTTATCTGAAGAAATTTTTCCACCAAAGCTGTGGAAAACCAAGAAGCCCTAAAGCTTGCAAATTCTGTCCAAGATGAGGTCAATGATCTCTTTGCCAGTGAGGTAGTGCCCACAGGCATAGTTATATTGGTAGCATCTTCCTTGTATGTGATGAGCTGACCAGGGTGTAAGAGCTGGGAGTAGGTAACAGTGAGAATTTCACCAATAACTGTGGGTTCCAGTTTAGAAACACTGCTTACCAATGTCCATCTCACTGATGAAAGTGTTGAAAGAGTCATCTCCTCCCTTAACAGTGATACTACTTGACATCTGGCCATTGAGCTGGATGCCATATTCCAGACAGTAGAGCTCCCAGCAGGCACTACAATTCTGTACACCAGCTGGGCTGGCATGAAAGAGGTACACTCCCACATGGTGTCTAGGAGTTAGTATGAAAACAGACAAGTGTAGACACTAGGTCTCGATTACTGTCCTGACAAGCTAAGAGCCAAGGTAAATAATACAATCAGGCCTTGGAATTTTGCTAGAAAATCTGCCAGTTGGAAGAATCAGAGTTATGAGTTTGGAAAAACCATAGCAAGTAGAAGTTGATGGGGTAAAATCCAAGAAAGGATTGAGCCAGAAAAAGAGAAGTTTTGCTTTATATACTGCCCAAACTATTGGAGGACCTGAATTACATATGTATAGGGAAGACTCCAGGTGAGACTAAAAAAAAAAAAAAAAAAAAATTCCCCTAACCATGACCTTTTATGAGGTACTTCTCACACAGGGGACATAGTGTTTGTAGAGTTTAATACAGTTGTATGTTTGCTAAAATAAATAATTAAATGAATAAATAAATAAAACAATACTCTTCAGAGAACCATAATAGAACTGATATTTTCTAATACATATTATTCACAATGTACAGAATTCAACCCAGAATTTATTGACAAGAAAAATGACTATTCACAAGAGAAAAGGCAATCAGTGATGACCAATTCCAATATGACCCATGTAGTTGTTAGCTTCAGGTGTCAACTTGGCCAGTTGATGGTGCCCAGTTGTTCTGTTGCTGTGGACTTAAATCATCAGCATGTGAATTTCATCTTTGCCTGATACATCTGAAGTTGGCTAAGGGAACTGCCTTCTGCAATAAGTGAGGCTTAAAAGAAAGAGTCAGAAGAAAGAGAAAGAGCTCAGATCCAGACATTTGGAGATGCAGAAAGGAATTGCCCTGGAGAAAGTCCTTTGAACCCAGAATCCAGGAGAGAAGGCCAGCAGATGTCACTGTGAAAGTCAGTTGCCTTTCCTCTGAAGAACTGTAAATTTGTAACTAAATAAATCCCTTTTATAAAAGACAGCCCAGTTCTGGTGTATTGTATACCTGCCACCTGAGCAAACTAAAACAACCCAGATGTTGGAATTAGCAGTACCTAGTGTCACTTTGTTTAATGATGCAGTGTAAATGAAAAGTAGAAAAAGTTCATCAGAGAAATAGTGAATATACAAAGAATCAAATGGAAATTCTAGAAATGAAATATACAATATCTAAAGGAAAGATCACTGGAAAGAACTAATGGTAAAATGATGGCAACAGAATACAGAGTAAGTGAACTTGATAATAGATGAATAGTAAATTTGAATCTGAAAAAATAAAAGAGCTGATTTCTGATTTTGCCTCTTACATGTATAGAGCTCAGAATTCATCAATTCTAACTTCACAACAAAAAAACAACTGAACAAACTGAAAATTGATCAATTTTCTTAGATCCTTCAGAGAAAGGAGGTCTTAGAGCAAATCACCAACTCTAAATCTGGAGAAACAAGCAAATACAGAAAAGCCAAGATCAGCTTACCCAAAGCAGAAACCACTGGAATCAGTAGCTGATAAGACCATTTAAATGGTAATTTTCATGAATTGCTAGAGGAGGCTAAGTATGGACTAACAGGAGAGTTAAAACTGCTGAGAGCACAGAGCAGACTTGGGTGTAGTGGGGGTGGAGAGGAGAGGGGTGTGAAGGGAGAGTGCCACACTTTCATGAGTTTTGACCTCCAAGACGCCCACCAGTTTCTCACAATGAAATTCAGAGAAAAATCCCCTCCTGTTTTCACATAAAAGGAGAGGAAAAGCACCATTGTGGAATATGTCCAGAACATTCAAAAGCGTGCATTTCAGGAGTAACTACCTTATCAGACCCTTATTTGACCTGGTGTAGCAGGTTGATCCTCTACCCCAACAATCACATGTTCTTGATCTTTTCCATGTTCCTGTGAATGTGAGCCCATTGTAATTAGGACCTTTTAAAGATGCTATTTTATTTAAGATATGGCCCAGCTAAATAAGATGGATCTTATTCTGGATTATTGGAGGCCTCATAAAGAGAACAGGTTTGTCAGAGAATCTGGAAAAGAGGGGAAAAGAGATGGGAAGCAGAGATGCATGACAAGGAACCCCAAGGGTTGTGGCAGCCAACACCAGACCATACAGACTCTGGGAGACAGCAAGTCTTGCCAATATCGTGATTTTGCATTTCTAGCTTCTGAAACTGAGAGCCAATGAATTCCACTTTTGTAAACAAAAACTGGTTAGTGGTATTTGTGGTAGAAGGTCAAGCAAATAAGACACCTGTGGGAAGGACAATTCGAGAACTCCAGGACCCTTCTGCCTTTCTATCTCAAGTAAAGCAAGAAAGAAAAATGACTAAGAAATACTTCTAATGGCCACAGCCCAGGGACTCAGGCCCACTAAAAAACCAGAACTTAATCATAAGATTATAGAATGAGTCTCCCACACCCAATATCAACAGGGTACCAGTATAATAACAATAGATTGCAACTGAAAGAGCACGATGTCTATTTAAGAATGAGGTCTTAGGGAAAAACAAAGAAAACAGGGGAGAAAAGCATCCAGAAAAAACTAGAGGAACTTGGAGCTTCTGGAACCTATAGCTACAGTAAATATTAAAGAATGCCTAAAGCCTAGACCAGATTAACATTAAAGCCTCACTGTAAAGCCTAATTACTTCAGTTCATATTACTGGCTGCATCATCTCTGGCTTTCAGAAAAATTAAAAGCCTAAAAAATAAGAAGGCACACAGTCTGAAAAGTAAAAGCAGGCATTAGAATGAGACTCAGATACAACTCAGAAGAAAATTTACAGCATTAAATGCATATATTAGCTTCCACCTTGGAACACTTGAAAATGAAGAGTAAAAGTAAGTCCAAATAAACAGTTATATGCCTTTTGCTTACCCATTAGAATGGCATCTGATGATGCTAAATGTGAGAGAGAATCAATAAAAAAATTAATCCTCATGCACTGCTGGTGGGATTGTAGATTGGTATAACCACCTAGAAATCAAACTGCCATCATTCAGTGACATTGAGTTTTTATTCTCTGAACCCCAACAATCTCATGATTTGTATACATTCTTGAAAACTTTGCGAATATACATTAAAATGCATATGAATATGTATAGGTAAGTTGATTAGAATACTGTCATATCGGAGATTTGGAGATAATTCAGAATATGGATGAATACCATATTAGGATATATGCAATTGAACACTTTAAAACAATCAGAAGCAATGATTTGTTATACATCCATTATTACAGACATATACTAAAAACATAATTTTGAATGAAAAATAATGAGTGCTTTGCATAAAATAACATTTTGTTTGTAAAGAAAAACAAAATGTTACAGATCTTTCGAAAAATATGTTTCTAAGACATGCATTAAAATATTTGGGAAGGACAATTCCCAAATTGTGTGGATGGGACACATTCCAATTTACAATGAGAGTGAAGGATGAAAGAGAAACAAACAAAAAACATGACCTGGGGGTTTGTCTTAAACTAATCCATGTGTTTATTATTCTGTCTAATAATTATTTAATGTGTCATTAAAGTGTTCAGCAGTGTTGAAGGGATGGGGATATAGCACTGAAGAAAACATCTAAAATCCCATGAGAGAAAACCAGCAGGAGGAGAAAATTAGCTGTGCTTTTGGGACATTAACAAACAATGGACAAAAGTCTAGAGTAGGAACTCCAGAAAACAGGATATATCCCGAATAGCTGATAAATGAACATTTAGCTCTTTGCTCTTCCTGGAAAATGCAAATTAAAAACCTAATGAGATAATGCACACCTACTAAAATGACTACAATTTTTTAAATGATTGAGAATAACAAGTGTTTCTGAGGCTGTAGATGGATTTCTTTTACGTGGCTGATGAGCACATAAAATGATATGATCACTTGGGGATGATCACTTGACTGCTTCCACTAAAATTAAACACATGCCTACTCCATGACCTAATAATTCCACCCTTAGTTATATAACCAAGAGAAGTAAAATGTCTATGTCCAGCAAAAGACTTGTAGTAGGATGTCCATGCAGTTTCATTCACAATAGTCCCAACTAGAAACAACCCCAATGCTTAACCACAGGTAAAAGAATATGCAAATAGGGGTTCATGTTCATGAAATATTAGTATCCACTCAATGAAACATTGCACGGCAATTTTAAAAAATAACCGATTACTGGTATGTGAAAAAAGAATATATTTCACCAATATCACAGTGAGTGAAATAAGCCAGACGTAATAGTCTACTTGCTGTATGATTCCAATTATATAAAGTTCAAGAAGAGGCAAAACTAATCAATGTTCACAGAAGTCAGATTAGTGGTTACATCTGAGGGCAATATGAATTGGCAAGGTGCCTAGAATGGAAATTTGTGAGGTGCTAGAAATATTCTCTACCTTGTTTGGGGTGGCTACACAAAGTGTGTATGTGTGTGTGTCTGTCTGCATTTGTGTAAACTTTAGGTATACTCTTAAGATTAGTATACTTTATAGACTTCGTTACATATTTTTTGTGAGATAGAGAGAGGAGAGAGAGAGAGATAGAGAGAAAAAGATTGATGATAGAGTGTAATTATTTCATGTACTAGTAAAAAAAATGGGGTAATTCTAGCAAAACTATTTACCAGCAATCCTATTCCTTTTTTTTTCTCAAAATAAGTCAAATTTCTCCATGATACATAAATTTGGAGATTTCTTTTCTAATTTTCCTAAGAGATTTTTGTGTTGTGAGAGCTGATGCCAAGGCTGTGTTTGGTTCTAAATTCAGTGGGAGGGTATTGAAAGAACATACCAAAGGCACAAACAAGAAAATCCATGACAAATAGAAATTTCAAACATTGCAAACTTACTCAATAGCTTTCTAAACAGATTTTTAAATATCATAGAATAAGTTATATTAATTTTTTTCTAAAAATCTGTGTGTGGCTTTTTTAGAAATATTTTGAAGAATAATGTGCTGGGTTGAAACTATTATGTACCCCCAGAAAAGCCATGCTTTAATCCTGACCCATTCTTGTGGGACCAGACCTATTGTTTAGGGTGGGAAACTTTTGATTAGATGGAGTTGTGACTCCATTCAAGGAGCGTCTTAGTTTACTAGAGTCCTTTAAAAGGGGAAACATTTTGGAAAAACCTCAGATGCAGACACTTGGAGAACAGTTGCTTCAGAGCTGATCTAGAGATATGAATGTTTTGAGATTCTTGGAGTGCCAACAGAGAAAGCAGATGCCTAGACATAGGCAGAGCCCAGCAGATGTCACCATGTACCTTCCTACGTGATGCTAAGCAAGCCAGAACCCAGAGTTGTGTCCCAGAGGAACTAAGTGAAGGCCCACAGATGCTTAGAATGGAAATCACTGGTATCAGAAGCTGGAAGCAATGGAACCAGGAACAACGATGAGCAGATGCTAGCCATGTGTTTTCCCAGCTGACAGAGGTGTTCTGGGTGGCATCAGCCTTTCTTGAGAGAAGGTAACTCTTTTTGGGGCTTAATTTGGATATTTTCATAGCAATTTAATGAATTCCCCTTTTAAAAAAGCTGTTCGATTTCTGGTATATTGAATTCCAGCAGCTTTAACTAATATAAATATTAATATTAAAAATAATGGCAGTAATAATACCAGGAAAATTCAACCACCTTTACATAAATCTATTGAAACATTATGCACAATCTCTACCAAGAAATGTACAAAACATGATTGAGAGAAATTAAAGAACACTTAAATAAATCTCCATGTATTACACTTATGCATTGGAAGATGCCTATTTGCAAAGAGGCTTGTGCTGGTTTGAAAAGATGTATATACCTAGAAAAGCCATGTTTTAATCATAATCCCATTTTGTAAAGATAGCCATTTTTTCTACTCCCATTTAGTACTGTATGTTTGAAACTTTAATTAGAGCGTCTTCCTGGTGATGTGACTCAATCAAGAGTGGTTGGTTGTTAAGCTGGATTAGGTGGAGATGTGCCTCCCCCCATTCCAGGTGGGTCTTGATTACTTTACTGGAATCCCATAAAAGGGAGATTCAGAGACAGCAGAAAAGAATGACAGAGCCACAAGAAAACCACAACAGAGAACTCCCCAGAACCATGAAGCAGAGTCCACCAGCCAGTGACTTTTGGAGATGAAGAAGGAAAACAACTCCCAGGGAGCTGGAGAGGAAGCTTGCAGATGATGCTGTGTTCACCATGTGCCCTTCCAGCTGAGAGAGAAATCTTGACTATGTTCACCACATGCCTTTCCACTTCAGAGAGAAATCCTGAACTTCATTGGCCATCTGGAATCAAGGTATCTTTCCCTGGATGCCTTAGATTGGACATTTCTATAGACTTGTTTTAATTGGGACATTTTCTGGGCCTTAGAACTGTAAGCTAGAAACTTATTAAATTCCCCTTTTTAAAAGCCATTCCATTTCTGGTATATTGCATTCTGGCAGCTAGCAAATTAGAATAATGCTAAATCTCACTAATTGATCTATGGAAAACAACAACCCCAATTAACACCCCTTCCATATTTTATTTTGCATGGAAATTGATAAATTCTCAAATTTATATGAAAATACAAAGGGACAAGAATAGCCAAGCCAATTTTGGAGAAGAACAAATCTAAGTTATACTGCTGCATACCAAGATTTATTGTAAAGCCACAGGAAAAATTCCATAGAATTAGAACAAATTTACTAGAATAAGTTAGACAAGCTGATTCTTGGAAAAGAGTAGATTAAAGAAAGACTCATACATATATAGTATTTTGATTTATAAAAAAGGTGATGCTAAAGATCACTTTTCAATGAATGGTGCTAAGTCTTATAGTTAACCAGAGGGGAAAAATAGCTACCTGGAGTCCTATTTCACACCACTCACAAAAATAAATTCCAGATGGATTTCAGATATAAATGTGAAAGTTAAATGCTAACACTTTGAAAAGAAAGCTATGAGAGATAGGCCCTGTTTAAGATGGTGGAGTGAGATGATTTGGGGCCACATACCACCCCCCCCCACACGTAAACATCTTTCTTAAAGCTCTAGAAAACAGTTAAAATACTGCAGTAACAGGGCAAGAAATGAATCAAGAAAAAGGCTACTCAAAAGTGGTAGGATCTCCTGGTTCCCTGACTGGCCATTTCCCTGCCCCTCACTAGAGCCACAGTCCCAGTTCCATAGGGAGTAGAATAAATCCTTGTGCACAAATTGAAAACATGTATGTCTGGACCAATCTCTCTGGTGGTGGCCTGAGAAACTCACCATACCAGATCTTGCCCTTTGGGTTGAAGGAAGCCCATGAAACTCTCCTACAGAATGCTACAGGACAGAAGTCAGATTATGCTGCCTAGGGCAAGGAGTTTCTGGTTGTGGGGTATGCAGTACAGTGCCTGGAACTGTGAGGAGCCCATTGTCTAGGGAAGAGGGACATACAGAGCCCTGTAAATGGGAATTCCTAGGGCCTCATGTATGCCCAAGAAAATATGCATGTGCAGAAAGGATCAGGGAGGCCTAGTCACTGTGGCCTGGAGCTATCTCTAAATTGATTGTATGGCTAAGACTTGAAGAACAGTGTTTTAGTTTCATTGGTTGCCAAAGCAAATACCATGCAATGGGCTGGTTTAACCAATGAGAATTGATTAGCTCACAGTTTTGAGGCTAAGAGAAAGTCCAAATCAAGGCATCATCAAACTGATGTTTTCTCCCTGAAGACTAGCATTCTGGGGTGGTCCTGGCAATCCTGGGTCCTTGGCTTTCTGTACAAGGCAGTGCACATGATGGCCTCTCTTGGCCTCTCCCTTCTCTTCAGATTTCCATTGATTTTTGGCTTCTGGCTGCTCCCTTTGTGATATTCTCTCTCTATTTCTGAATTTCATTCTGCTTATAAATGACTCCAATAATAGAAAATCCTTGAGGTTGTTACCTGACAAAGGTCATTGTTTCGGTTGCCCCATGCACTCAATAACCAATTCCTGAGACACTGGGGTTTCAAAAAGAGAAAGTGTTTATTACTAGGTGCCTAGTAGGAGAGCAGATGGCCTATTGGCCCCAAATCTGTCTCCCTGAACTACAGTAATTCTGATAGTTTTATTAGAGAAAAAGATGGGCAGGGTTTAGGATAATGAGCACAGTGGCTCCAGATGATGTGATAGAGGTGATCTCATTATTGAGCATGTGCAGACTGGTTACATGCTTAGTTACAGACATGAGTAAGAATATGGCGGAATGAGATATAGGTGACTTGTAGGTTAAAATCTAAGGTACTGAGCATGTCAGGTGTGCCCATTTTGGTTAAGTCCAGCCTCAGTTATCAAGATAACTTTGGACTTGGGTTAGGTTATTCTGGGCTGATCCAAGACCTTCCATTAGTAACATTAGGGACTGTCTTTAGTGATTAGAAAACTCTAAAGTTGAAAAACTGGATAAATGGATACAAATGAAGGTTAATCACAAGGTCTTTTGCAATTGCAGGGCCAGTAGAGAAAGGCTATGTGATCATTATCAGAGATCAAAGCAGCTAGATTACAATTTAGAGATTTCAGGAATTTCCCTCTGTCTACTCTATTATACCAGGAAGCAAAAAGGATTATCTATATAATGATTCAGTAATCAAAATCAACTCTTAAACCCTGATTTCTCAGTTTCAATTCCTCCCTCTCACTTGATAATTATCTGTCAATCTTGAGGGATATCTGGGTGATGACTTTCTAACTGCTTCAAGCATAAAAAGAGGCATTGTCATGAAGGGGTTAAGGGACGAAACCAGTTGCTCTTGGAGAGTCCAGTATCTCTCAGTTTCAGTTTCTCTGGCATTGGAACAATCTGGAGGCTTCAAGTTCCTGAAAAAGAAACATAATAAGTAAAATTTTATAGAGCACAAGATATCTTTCAGGGTTTCCAGAAACACTGTTGGTTGGGGTTTGCCATATTGTGGCAGTTTGCAATATCTGGCTGAAATTTCCATAAGATTAACCTCCAGAATGACCTCTCAACTTGATTTAAAATCTCTTAGCCATTGAAACTCTATTTCTTTACCCTCTTTTGGTCAACTAATCCTTGATGCCAGGACTAGGCTCATCCTTGGAACTTACGTCTCACAATGCTAGGGCCAGTTACGTCCTGTGATGCCAAGGCCAATTATGTCCCATGATGCCAGTTATATACTGTGATGCCAGGGCTAGTTATGTTTCATGTTGCCAGGGCCAGGCTGACACCTGTGGAAAATTATATCCCATGGGGTGGGGAGAAGCTCAGAATTTGGTTTAGAGAGAGACTACATTTGAACAACAGCAGAGATTTTCTGGAGATAACTCTTGGGCACTAATCATAAGTAGGTTCAGCTCACTATTACAGAAATAAGGTTCATAAGGGCAAGCCTCAAAATTGAGGCCTTGGCTTATTAAATTGGGAGCCCCACTAGCTTAAGAAAATGTCAGGAATTCCCCAGGTGGGGAAGCTTAGTAGTTCCGTTTTTTTTTCCAATCCCTCAAGGGACTTTGCAAACACTTTTTCATTTTCTGCCCAAAATACTCTGAAATGCATCATTGCATAACATTAATTTGTACAAAACATTAAGATTGTGTTCCTTATTCCAGGTTCTATATCAAATAAAGCTGAATTAGGTTGTTTACCTGGAATAGACAGATTAAATTAGATAGTGTTAATTTTGGACAAAAATAAACATTTTTCCATTTATCTCATGCAAAAGTTAAAGCTTCAAAATACAGACAAGATGATGATATTATTCTTTACCTTGTATATTGGTCTGCCTTAGTTTTAACCAGATCAGTTTCATCACATCTTTAATTGGAGTTTGATCATTTTTAGTTTTTTTGTTTGTTTGTTTGTTTTTTTCCTAACAGTTGCTGTGTGGGCTTATGCTGACGTTCAGAGCTGGAGAGCTAAATCTGAGTCTCAGGTGTCACACAGATACTTAAAGTTCCAGTGAACTACTAGGTTATATAAAGAGCAAACATTTCAAAATTTAAAGATAACAGTTAAAGCTTACACTCTGAGCTTTAATTTTTAGAAGCACTTTTAAGTGAAGCTACTTTCAGAAATAAAACATTAGACAGTTGTTTTATTTTTATTTTTTTTTAACACCAGGAATCGAACCCGGGTCCTCTGGCACGGCAGGCGAGCATTCTTGCCTGCTGAGCCACTGTGGCCCGCCCTAGACTGTTGTTTTATATTAAGAAACCAGGTTTGGTTCTGTTTCACTTTTACACATTTACCAGAGTTATGTTAATTAACAGATAAAATATAATGCATATATATATTCATTCCAACTTTCTTTTAAAGTTTTTTCTTGTTATAGATGGAGCTGTGACCTATAGCTGACCACATATAATTTTAGACATGTATTAGAGCAAAGCAGTGCAACTGATAATTTGGCTGTTTCTGTGATCTGCAGCCTTTTAAGATTAATTAAAACCATGACTAACAATACCAGACCATTGCTTAACACCATACAGATTAGTATCAGGATATAACATCGACAGAGAGAACGTTGCCAAAGTTTTAGGACTTTTATACAATCTCTAAATACATGAATAATATTTTACCTATACCAATTTAACAAGCAACAGGATAGAGAATCCCTTTTAACCACTGTAATACTTCCCAAACGCCTCCTATGCAATGGGTTAAATTATCTTATTTATTTATTTTTCTTTTTTTGGGTACATTATCTGGGAATTGAACCCTGGCCTCCCACATGGAAGGTGAACTTTCTGCCACTGAACCACCTCTGCACCCAGGTTAAACTATTTTAGCACCTTATACAAGGTGAATGAACACATTAATTATACAGTTTTTTCCCTTACCAGTGAGAAGACCCTGTCTTCTGAAATAAATTATAAGGCCAATGTGAACATTAACAAGGCTATTATTCTTATGTAAAATCTTTGTTTACTAGGCAGAGTATTCTGATGACTAAGAAAAACTTTTTTAAAAGACTCTACAGCAAGAGCAGACTAACAATCCCATGCTATTTTAACAGGGAGAAAACTAAACTTCAGCTTTGCACAACTCTTTCTTTTTTTTTAAATATATGATAAGCAGATATTTGGTCAGCACTGATTATGACAGATAGAAATCACATTCATAAGCTCCTTTTTTACATTCATTCAGAATTTATAGTCAACAATGATTATAAGAAACAAACTCCACAAAGCTTTTGAACTTACATACTTCCTGCCCATAATGGTATTCGTGAAGAGGAGAAAAGACAGAGATACTACAAAATAATGGAAAAAGGAAGAAATTTATGCTTGGATTTGGAACACAGCCAGGCATTTATATACTTTATACTCAGAACACACAAATGATTAATTTAATTTACAATATGCCTAAAATTTCTCGGTCCAATTCAGTACTAACTTCAAAAGTCAGAAAAAGCCTCAAGTTTGAAATATAATCATGTTTTTGATATTTAAGGGATTTATATCTAGAAAAACTCAAAATTTACTCAATGTTATTCCCAACTGCTGAATAATAACAGGAATGTGTTAGTTCACAAAATCAAGTTATGGCTTCTAAAAAAACTAGTTCAGAGCTCTGTTTATTTAAATGCTACTCTCTTATTTATAGATCTTACAAGTGTCATCTCTTCTATGAGGTCTTCTTAGGTCATTCCTTATCTATCTGCTTTCAAAATTTGTACAGTACTTTTCTTCCTTCCTTAATACTGCCCTTATACAAGTATAGTCTAACTAGAATATAAACTGTTTGTAGCCAATAATTAAGTTTTCTCTATTATGACAGCATTCACTAACAGAAATGTTCTGATTGATATTAAAAAAAAAAGCACTACAATTTCAAATCTTCCATGGACTGAGGTAACAAATGGCCAAGTAATAAAAAGCCAGACTCTTTGAAATCCAGGTAATCAAGATTATAAAAAAATCCATTTGTATTTCTTATTAAGCTTGACTTATTTCTTAAATAAAGTATATTTGAAACATTAACATATTTTTATCATTTTCTATTTCATATGTGTTATTATTATGGGGTACTTTGCACAGTTTATGTAACTATCTAGTTAGGTTATTTGAAGAGGAATTTTAAGAACTAAAAATATTTATAATACTAGCATGTTTTATCAGTAGGCTTATATAGATTTAGGGAGAACATGCCCGAGCAGGATAAAATTACATTAGTTCAATTAAAAATTATCATAAAATTCCTATTATTGGAGTTTGAAAAAATCTCCTTGTCTTCATTCTTAGCATTACAAACGATTTTAAAAGCACATTGAAATTAGGCCTAAGAGTCACCCCCAGAGAACCTATTTTGTTGCTCAGATGTGGCCTCTCTCTCAGCCAACAGGGCAAGCAAACTCACTGCCCTCCCCTTCTCCTGTGGGCCATGACTCCCAGGGGCGTAATCCTCCCTGGCAATGTGGGACAGAAATCCCAGGATGAGCAGGGTCTTGGCATCAAGGGATTGAGAAAACCTTGACTGAAAGGGGGAAGAGAGAAATGAGACAAAATAGTGTCAGTGGGTGAGAGATTTCAAACGGAGTTGAGAGGTTATTTTGGAAGTTATTCTTATGCATTATATAGATACCCCCTTTTTAGTTTATGATGTATTAGAGTGACTAGAGAGAAGTACCTGAAATTGTAGAGCTATGTTCCAGTAGTCAGTGTTCTTGAAGATGATTGTATAATGATACAACTTTTGCAATGTGACTGTGTGATTGTGAAAACCTTGTGTCTGATGCTCCTTTTATCTATTGTATGGACAGATGAGTAAAAATATGGATAAGAAATAAACAAACAATAAGGGGAACAAAGGTTAAAATAAATTGAGTAGATGGAAATACTAGTGGACAATGAGAGGGAGGGGTAAGGGGTATGGCATGTATGAGTTTTTTCTTTTTTCTTTATTTTGCTGGAGAAATACAAGTGTTCAAAAAAAGGATCATGGTGATGAATACACAACTATATGATGATATTGTGAGCCATTGATTGTAACCATGTCAAGAATGTTTGTATGTTTGTTGTTTACAATAAAAATATTTAAAAACAAAAGGCAGCTAAGGAATTTATCCTACCCCACAGTCATTGTCAAGAATATCAATGTTCATTGTACTGCTCTGCAAAAAGTTTATTTCATGTATTCTGGATAAATTGGAGTTACTCTATGTGTTAGTCTGCAAACTGCCAGAACTGGAAAGGCTTTTAAAAAGGGGAATTTAATAAGTTACAGGTTTACAGTTCTAAGGAAGTAAAAATGTCCAAATTAAGGCACCAACAAGGGGTACTTCGCTCAAGAAAGACCGATGGGCCAGGAATAACTCTGTCAGCTGGGAAGTCATGACACTGGCATCTGCTGGTCTGCTGCTCCTGGGCTTTGTGGCTTTCAGCCTCTGTTCACATCAGGACTCCTCATTTTGCTTCTTTGGGGCTAGCCTTCATCTCTTGACTTCCCTTGGCTCTCTCAAAGTTCTGGCTTGTTTAACATCTCTAGGCAATGTCTGCTGGGCTCCAAGCATCTCCAAGTGTCCATGTCTGTCTTCTCCATATGTCCACATCTGTGTCAGCTATTAACTTCTGTCATTTCCATAAGCTCTGTCATTTCTGGGCCTCTCCAAAATGTTTCCTCTCCAGTAAACTAATCAAGACACGCTCAGAATGGGTGAAGTCACATTTCCATCTAATCAAAAGTTCACCCCCACAATAGGGCACATCACATCTCCTTGGAAATAATCTAATCATAAGATTCCAACTTGTAGTATTGGATTAGGATTAAAAGAAAAGGCTGTCAGGTTTAACAAATGTGTATGAGTGCTGAATGATTATACTGATATTTCCTTTAGCCTCCAGTATCTTGGAGCAGCTAGAAATAAAAACCTAAAACTATGGACTTGTAACCCACACCTGAAATCTGTTCTACAACTAATTGTTATGAGATACTTTGACATTTATTGCTTTTATGTATATATGTTATTTAAAGAGAAAGAAGACTATAACAGAGAAGATAGGATTTAACAAATGGGTATGACTGCTGAATCATTATTCTGATATTTCTGTTGGTCTCCAGTCTCTTGGAGCAGCTAGAAGAAAAAATGAAAAATTATGCAACTGTAACCCATACCAAACTTTAAAATCTGCTCTACAACTACTTGTTAAATATACTTTGAAATTTATTGCTTTTTTGTATATATGTTATATTTCACAATTTTAAAAAGGTTAAAAAAATACATTGACTATCAAGTTCTGGAAAATATACTAAAATTGTTTAATTTGTTCCAATCTTAATCCAGGAAAACTTTTCCTTACCTCTCAGAGAGGTCTTTCATTTTACTTATTGAAATTTGGTAATTAGGTTTTATTCAGTTACTCCTATCCCAAGGCTATTTATATTTTAATAATGATCTGAGTACTACAGTTACTATTGCAAGGTATTATTAGAAAAAAAATATTAACAAACATAGCCTACTCTATAGCATTTTTAATCTCCAGGCCCACTAAAAAAAAAAAAGAATTCTAAACATGGCTCACCATGTCTTTCTGTGCTTCGCCTTCCTTCCACCATAACTGCTTTAGGTAGTTAGGCCTTAGGGCAGGGATGGGTTGCACTGACAGAATGCAGCCTGGTTTGTGGAGAGTTTCTAAACCCTTTAATAACTATTTCCAATTTATTTTACTAAAAGCTGTGACCAGGACCATTGAAAAAGGTCTTTTCTTTTTCCAGAGGCAGTCCTTTGGCAGTTTTCTGCAGCCTTGAGGAAATTCCAGGGGTGGTGGTTGGTTTCTTTCTAATGTCCATATTTATTTATAGTAATTACAAAACTAAGGTTTTGAATCTTGCCATTCAGAGTTTTTTTTCTTTTTAGTCTTTTACTTCAGAAGTAACAGTTTATATATTTATATCAGGCACCTAATTATTTCTAAGCAGTTCAAATAGAACTTTTTAAGGATTTTCTTATTAATTTGCTGTTACCATCCAGAGGTATGAGAATATACATCGAACAAGCAGACAAAAACAAATAGTAACTTAGTTACATGAGGAACAGAAATGCAGGAATACTTTTGAGAGGGACAAATAAAGGATTGAACATATTATCTCATCCCATTTCTACCTTTTTGCAGAACAATTTTAACTGCAACATTTAAAATTTTAACTGTAATGGTAGTATTTTCATTTTTAATCATTGAGGCCAGATTAATTACAGAAATGAACCTTTTTTATAGATTCAACCAAAATCTTTTCAATTTTCAATACAGCCCAGAAATTCCCCTTTTAACGAATTTCTGTAATCAGTAACCAGTTAAGAACATTTGACCAATACAAATGCAGGAACGTACCAATCAACAAATTTAAACAGACACTTAACACTTATTATATTTAAATAACACGCCAATTAATAGCTAGACTGAGCACACCAACTAATAGGCATTAAATGCTCAACACACCAATTAACAATTAAACAATTCCTGGTAAATACTTAATTTTGTTAACTTAATTTTGTTAACCCCCAATTAATTGTTGGATTAGGTCAGTACTTCAAACCATGTACAGTACAGTACCCAAAATCAGAGGGTGTAGAGGTCAGAGCAAAGGGGATCATTCTGGAAGTGTGATCCAGGCCTAGATCAAGGCGACTTGAACTGCCCATTTACTGTCTGTCCATTTTGAAAGCTGATGGAATGAAATATACCAGAATGGAAATGACTTTTAAAAAGGGGAATGTGTAAGTTGCAAGTGTACAGTGCTAAAGCTGTGAAAAATGTCCAAATTAAGGCACCAGTAAGAGATTACTTTCACTCAAGAAAGGCGATGAAGTGTGGGGTTTCTCTCAATTGGAAAGACACATGTCAACATCTGCTAGCTTTCTCTCTAGGAATCTTAAATGGCTTCCCTGGGGCTCTTTCCATTCTGTTGGCTCTGTCAGTTTTGTTGGCTCTGGTGGCACTAAAACTTTTTCTGAAATGGTTCCCTCTTAATAGGCTCCAGTAAGCAACCTCACCTTGAATGGGTGGAGACACATCTCCATGGAAACCATCTAACCAAAAGTTACCACCCATAATTGGGTGGGTTACATTTCCATGGAAACAATAAAAATGATCCTACCCAGCAATATTGAATGAGGATTAAAAGATATGGCTTTTCTGGGGTTCTTTTTTTTGAAGGTCACTGACTTTATTGACTTAAAAACTTTACAAGGACAGTGACTTCTGACAAAAAAGGAGTCAAATGCCAAAAAACAGAGCAGAGGTGAGGATGGGGGTGAGGGACAAGGTCAGGAATCCACTCAAAAAAGCTGATAACTGTCCTCACGGACCAAGTAGGGGAATGAGAAGGAAGGGGAACACATACAAGAGTGAGAATTCCAAAAAAGTTGAAATGGTGAAGGGAGAGAACTCCCCAAAAGACCCTGGAGTACGTCGGAGGCGAGTACTGACAATAGTGATCTTTCTATTTGTAGAGGATGGGGGAGGAGTCCCCACTCAGCTGCAAACTCTGGAGATTCAATGCAGGGGCTGGGAACTGGGGACTCCCCAGAGAACATCACAAGAAGACATCACATCACTGTCTAAGGTACCCAAATCAATCCCGGGACTGCTTGGCACTGGCACCGCATGTGTCCTTGAGCTACTCCCGGAAGAGGTCTTCATCGTTCTTAAGCACCAGAAACTGGCCAAGGACCACATAGGCCTTGTCAAAGCCCCTCTCTTCCAGACTCTTGCCCAGGACTTCACCAATCCCGGCCAGGCTCCCTACTGGCTTTTCCCCCATGGGCTCTGCCACGAAGTGTCGGTGCTTTTGGGAGGTTGTTGTCTTGATCAGGCTTAATCTGGCCTGAAAAGCAAACGAATGGTCTCCACCTTCTACCTGCCCATCCCCATCCCCTCCCCCAGGTGCTGAGAATATTTTTCTGGGGTTCTTAATAGGTTCAAACTGCCACACTCCCCAATCCACTTTTACTCTGATCACCCACTCACACTGTCAGATGTCCAGACATGGAATTGGAAATGATTTCTCTCTTTGAAGCTCTGTTAAGGCACCAAAAGTCTCTGGAGTGCCAGCAGAACAGAGAACCGTGGTTGCAAAAGAGACTCTAGGCTAAATTGAGTCCAGCAGCTGCAAAAAGCTTGGTTACCTGACTTACCTGCTCGGCTGGGGCTGCAGAGCCTCAGGCATTTGCCCCATCTGGGTCACAAAATTGTTGCTGGACAAAGGTGGTGGATTCTTTTGCCAAATGTGCTCAATAACCAATTCCTGAGACACCAGGGTTTCAAAGAGAGAATGAGTTTATTACTAGGTGCGTAGTAGGAAAGCAGATGGCCTAGAGGCCGAAAATCTGTCTCCCCAAACTGCAGTAACTTGGATAGTTTTACATAGAGAGAAGGTGGGCAGGGTTTAGGATAATGAGCACAGTAGCCCCAGATGGTGTAACTAGAGGTGATCTGATCATTGAGTATATGAAGATTGATTACACACCTAGTCACAGATGTGTGTAAGAAAATGACAGTGAGGTATAGGTGACTTGTAGTTTAAGGTCTAAGCTACTGCACATGTCAGGTGGGTCCATTTTGGTTAGATCCAGTCTGGGTTTTCAAGATAACGTTGGACTTGGGTGGGTTAGTTCTGGGCGGACACAAGACCCTTCATTAATAAACATTAGGAGCCGTCTTTAGTGATTACAAGTCTCTAAAGTTGAAAAACTGGATACTTGGGTACAAATGAAGGTTAGTCACAAGGTTTCTACAGTCACAGAAGATAAGGGCTATATAGTCATTACCAGAGATCAAAGCAGCTAAATCGCAATTTAGAGATTTCAGGAATTTTCCTCTGTCTACTCCAATATATCATAAGCAAAAGGAATATCTATAAATGATTCAGTAATCAAAATCAACTCTTAAATCCTGTTTTCTCAGTCAGAAGGTGAGCCTAAAATGTGCAGAAAGTCACTGTAAGATTGTGGCCAGATGTGATTCCACCGTGTTTGAAACAATGTCCATTTAGGCAAGGAGCGGAGACAGCGTTTTGCTACTAATTAAAAGATTTTTAAAACTAAGACTAATAACACCAGGAACTCAAGATTATAGATTTGGCCAGATTCTAACAACTATAAATCAAATAGTGGAAAATACACATCCCACAGTACTGAATCCGTATTATTCTCTTCATCAATATTTCTGATGTGTATACTTAGTTTAACTTTAAAGAATGCGTTTCATTGCATCCCAATAAATAAAAACTCACAAAAACTCTTTGCTTTGAATGAAAAGAACCTGACATAGGACTAAAACATCAGTATGGTTAAGTTTATTTTCCACAAAGTTTTGAAACTGCCTCATTTCTCTTCAAACAAGTCTTGTCCAGAAATCTTCAGGGAGCAAAGCTCTACAAGAGACTTTCTACAGGCAAAGCAGCCACACCAAAGAACAAAAAGGAACTCAGAGCATTCTTTGGTACAGCCAGCTACTGTTGACTATGAATACCAGTATTTTAATAACCTCCATATCTGGTGGCTCTGGAGGGAAATAAAAAAGATCCCCTAGAATGGACACACAAAGGAATGCACAATTGTCTTTCAAAGTTCAAAGACAAATTGATAACAGTCTTGCCTTGGGCTCCCTAACCCCATGAAAGAATTTGACCTGTCTGTCCATGAAAAGCAGGGTGAACTTCAGGGTGCTTGTGCAGTCTTTTAGAAGTTGTATAAGACCAATAGCTTATCTGTCTAAACAATTTGACAGTGTAGCCAAGGATGGCCTGCTTGCCTAGGGATAGTGGCAGCCACATGAACTCTTTCAAGAAGTGGAAAAGTTTCATTTGAACTCCCCATTATGTCCCTACTATATTAGAACAACAAGGGGACAGTGGCTCTCCATGGAGAGGCTATGAGCTCTCAGGCAGAGCTGCTGAATAATCTTAAGTGTCATCCTAAAACTAAATGAGCTCAATCCTGCCACTTTTGTAATGGAGAAATCAGGATTTAAGGGATGATTTTGATTACTGAATCATTATATAGATATTCCTTTTTGCTTTCTGGTATATTGGAGTAGGCAGAGGGAAATTCCTGAAATCTCTAAATTGTAATCCAGCTGCCTTGATTTTTGATAATGACTATATAGCCCTTAACTTCTGCCCCTATGATTGTAAAAACCTTGTGACTAACCTTCATTTGTATCCAGGTATCCAGTTTTTCAACTTTAGAGACTTGTAATCACTAAAGACAGCCCCTGATGTTTATTAATGAAGGGTCTTGGGTCAGCCCAGAAGTAACCCATCCTACGCCCAAAGTTATCTTGAAAATCCAGACTGGATCTAACCAAAATGAGCCTGCCCGACATGCACAGTAGCTGAGACTTTAACCTACAAGTCACCTATACCTCATTCCTCAATTGTCTTACATATATTCTGTGACTAAGCATGTAATCAATCTGTGCATGCTCAATAATCAGATCCCCTCTAGCGATATCATCTGGGGCCACTGTGCTCATTATCCTAAACCCTGGCCACTTTTTCTCTAATAAAACTATCCAAATTATGCAGTTCAGGGAGACAGATTTTGGGCCTCTAGGCCATTTGCTCTCCTACTATGCACCTAGTAATAAATTCATTCTCTCTTTGAAACTCCGGTGTCTCAGGAATTGGTAATGGAGCGCATCAAGCAAAAGAATCCAGGTGTCCAGAAATAACTTTCTCCCAGAAATTAAAAAGGGATCTGAATTGATTTGCCCAAAACATGATTGTGTTTAACTGTTAGACAAAGTCTATTCAAGCAGATCTGTACCAGTAGCAGACCCAGACCTGGAAATATTTACTCATGGGAGGAATTACATGGGTATTCAGAAAGCAAGGTATTCAGTAACCTACTGCCTCTACTTCCAGGAACATTAGTGCAAAGGATGGGGCTCAGGGCGGGCCACAGTGGCTCAGCAGGCAAGAATGCTTGCCTGCCATGCCAGAGGACCTGGGTTCAATTCCCAGTGTCTGCCCATGTAAAAAAAAAAAAAAAAGGATGGGGCTCCTTGCTCTCATAAGAACCCTCCAGCAGAGCTCTAGGCAGAGTCACCTGCCTACACAGACTTAAAGTGTGCTTTTGTCTCTCTGCATGCTCACAGGAAAATTTTAAAAGAACATGGTCAAATATCCACAATCTACAGAGACATAAAGCATATGTATCTATTTTTAAACTGTTAAGATGCAGTAATGAATCTCAAGGAATTAGTCATCCACTGCAAAGGACATCTATCCATGGATAATAAAAAGTCATAGACAGTGAAGAGGACTGACAAATAGATTTTGCAGTAATGCCCAAAGCCCTTGAAACTTCAAGAATTTGCTAGTATTTGTGGACACCTTTACTAGATGGCTAAAAGTTTTTTTTTTCTCGCTAAAATAAAAGTTACAAGAAATTGTAAAATGGTTACTTTGGAAAAATTATTCCTAAATTTGGACTTTTGTTTTCGATTCAAAACAACACTAGACCTGCTTTTGTAGCAAAGATGGTTAAAGGTTTTATACGTCTCTTCAGCATCAGCTGGTGCCTTTTTTCTCCTTATAAGCCACAGTCTACAGGAAAAATAGAAAGTGTGAATAGGACTTTAAAAGACAACCTTGTAAAAGTCTGTTTAGAAACTTATCTAAAATAGATTAAAGTTCTGCCTGTTACCCTCCTGTGGATAAGAATAGCACCCCAAAAAAGTTTGAACCCTTATCAAATGACATTTAGAAGGTCATTTCTAAGGGGTTCTCAGAATTAGCTAAAATTCAAAATGTAGGTCTTTTAGGTGCTACTTTGACTAAAATTAATAGTTGTGCCTCTAATCATCTTAAATTCCCTGTAGGTGTATCTCCTTACACCATTACCAGCTTAGAAAATAGGTATACAGTGTTTATAAATTCAGATTAAACAAAAATAAGAAAGACATTCAAATATCAAGTTTCTTGGAATACTGTAATGAAAAAAAGAAAGAGAGAGCAAGTGAGCAAAGAAAGAAAGAAAGAAAGGAGGGAGGGAGGAAAAAGAAAGAAAAAGAGAGAGAGAGAGAAAGAAAGAAAGAAAGAAAGAAAGAAAGAAAGAAAGAAAGAAAGAAAGAAAGAAAGAAAGAAAGAAAGAAAGAAAGAAAGAAAGAAAGAAAGAAA